>JASDQU010202136.1:0-15176 GCA_032191745.1 Picea mariana | reverse complement strand
AATCGGTACGATGATGGGTGACGAAAGATCAGTGATGGAGGTTTCAGATGGACCAAGAGCTTGTTCTTCAAATTCTAAGACAGTTGATTCCTCCAGATGTTGGTCGGGCACAACTTCGTGTGACCCGGTCGCTTCAAAAGACCCTTGTTGGTCTAGCTTTCACCTTAGTGGTGGCGAGGGTGGCTCTAGTGTAACCGATGATAGGCCTTGAAGCCTTCATGACCAACGGAGCTCGTGATCCTCCACTGTGTGAGAAGATCAAAGACACACTAGGGTAGTCTAACCATTCAAAAACAACACGCACTAAAAAAGTCCCTATAAGATAAGACAGGCAAACACTAAATTAATTGGAAGAACAGTTACAACAACCAACACTAGAGCAACTTACCGGTGCAAGTGCAACTTGAAAACGGAAGCACCCTCTAGGTATACTCTTCAAAGCATGGCCCAATGTCTGTCCTAGGTACCGCGGTATACCCACGCAGTCACCTGTGTATGTCCCTAGAAAAGATAGGCAACTAGGTTTCCAGCGTGAGAACAGTCACCAGGCGGGTACAGTCGAAAGTTAGGTAGACCACAATGAGCAGAGTATCGAGCCTGAAACATGTCAAGGGTATCGAAAAAAAATGGTCCGGAAGACAGCTGAAGACCTCAAATGGATTCGAGACCCACGAAGCCCCGTGGCAAATGCAATCGATGGAATCCCAAAACAAGCCCTCTATATGTGTTCTACACTACGATTGGTCCAACTTTGGAGGGGTTATCTCTGCTAACTTTCTACACGCGACCTCATGTTTATCCCCTGTGATAGAGGGGGGTCCCGGATAACTTTCATGATACTGTACTTGGACACTCCCTAACTCAGACTCCAATGTTTGATTTTAATGGCCTTGAAGAGTTTCCTCTCCAACATAATCCAAGGCCCTAATCTTGAACTAGTTGGTTAACCCTACAAACATAAAAGTCTAATAAATTTTAGATTGAGCGTTAATTTTATGGCTTGTCTTATGTCAAAGGGTATGAAAGTGAAACCAATGATGTTTTAAAGACGAAAGTAAAAATGAACAGAAAGTTGGAAACAAAAATCTTCACTTAACGCAAATTTTCAACAACTTTTCAAAAAAAAAAAATATTTTTTTAAAGAATTTTCTAAGATCTTTTGAACAGAAAATTTAAAGCAGGATTTCACTCGACTACGAGCTACTTACGATCTAAGTAAACTATCAAGAACTTAAAAAAGCAAAGACTTTTCCCTGGTTACTAATGCAAAACAACACTTTTCAACCAAACAAAGAAATGAAAGTTTTTTTTTTTATTTGAATGCTCACAAAGCAAAAAGAAAAAATATCAACAAGTCAAAAACCAAGAAAAATTGTTGGCCTAATCGCAGATCGCAAAGAATCACTTCAAGAAATCACACACTAGCAACTTAAAAAATGACTCTCACACTTGTCTAAAAACCCTAAAGAAAATTTTGATGAAAAACTTTTAAATGAAAAAAGAAAGCTATGGCTGAGATCAAACCTAAGCTACTAACTGCTAGGACAGAGATTCAAAAACCTAAGAGGTATAACTCTTGTCAAGGGAAAAGATGATTGCCTCACCCTCAACAAAAACTATCCTGCACAAGCACACTACTGGCAATTCAACAACAAGCGTGAGCATGCGAGCTGTGTAGAGCCAGAGGGCGTGTACACGCTTACTGGCCTTATATAGGCTGCGTGTATATCTAAAACTCTGAAACAAATAAAAACAGACAATCCAAACCAGGAAGAGACCACTGATATTGAGAACCAAGATCTCTTGAAAGCTTAGACACTTTCTTTAACAGAAAAAATAAACAATGTAAGGAAAAAATTCATAAAACAAACCAATCTAAGATGAAACCTAAGCTATAGACTGCAAACAACCAAGATGAGAAAAAGTTCCAAAAAAACCCTGAGAATGATTGATTCTGACAGGGAAAGGATGACTGCCTCAAAAATTTTCTGGAATCATACACGCTACTGTTACTTCTTCACCTAGCGTTTACATGCGGGCTGTAAGAAAGTAAGGCACGAGTACACACGTGTAGACCTTATGCAGGCCGCATGTACCTCTGTGGATCTCGAAAAAAATTACAGTCGAGCAAAGAAACAGAGATAGCTGGTATGGAAGACCAGAATCTCTGTCAACTCAGACTTTGTAGAAACTTCAAATAACAGGAAAGAAAACCAGTCTTTTAAAAATACCCAAAAATATTCTCAGAAACCCTATAGACTTCCCCAATATGGTCTCCAATTCTGTTGTGGTGGGAAATCCCCCTACGGACTAACATTTAGGGTTATATTGTGCATGCAGATATGACCGAAAGAATCCTACTTTCTACCTTCGTCCTAGACCTAATCCCCATTTCTTTTAAGCAAATACATGGTTAAACGAACATACCTTGTTTTGGATGTTCGATATCGATTCTTCTTTACGCTTAATCACTTGTTGGCAACTATCCTCTCAAGACTGACCTGCATACAAAATAAGCAACAAACTCTACATGCATTTGTTCTACAGATTAATGGGTTAGAGATTCAAACATATATTCACTAAACTATGAAGAACTCATATAGTGGGACGGGAAAATCGTTTCTTTATTATTAACTTTAATGAATCAACTTACAATGTCGAGATCAACCACTGCTCCGCGAACCTGATCCTGGGCTCCTCTTCAAATGTCCTCCAGCTTCTTTTCTTTGTATCTCTCTTTGCACAAGGATGGCTAAAGGGTTGGGACAATAGGAATGTGCAATTGGATAGAGTTTCTTTACTCTTATTCTCCTCCTCCAAATGGGACCCCTAACCCTTCTTTTATAGGCTAGAAGAAGCTAGGTATTTGGATGAACCCTCGAACATGCATGGCCGGGAGTTTCAGTTAACTCACCCAAAGTTGTGTGTTCCATCGGCAACTTTCAATTTTTTCGTGCTTTTGTAGGTCCATGCAGGTTGTTTTAAGTCAGATAGCAAGTACACACGTGCAGTACTGGAGTAGGGTGCATGGGCTTATAAAAGAGGTTTTTTAAAGAGTTGGTCAGCAGTGCTTTGGCAAAGAAAGGATCTGAGATGGCCTGATGCCAAGTAAGCATGTATGGTGCAAATTAGGGTTATAACAGCTTGTCCCTTTGGAGAGATTGTTTGACAGAAATGATGTTGTTGTAAAGGTTGAAGGATCAACTGAAGAGGATGATTTGACTAAATGCAATCTAGGAACGGAGGAGGATCCCAAATGGGTCAAATTGTCTAGCAGCTTGTCAAAAGAACAAAAGGTTGAGTATGTCAGATTCTTGAAGGAGTTCGCTGATGTTTTTGCTTGGACATACGAGGATTTGAGAACATATGACACCAGCATTATTGAACATAAAATCTCTTTGAAAGAATATGCCAAACCTTTCAAGCAGAAGCTCAGACAAATAAATCCCATGGTGCTACCAATTATGGAAAAAGAAGTCAAGAAGTTGTTGGATGCACAGATCATCATCCCTTTGAGATTTTTGGAGTGGCTGGTTAATTTGTGCATGTCAGGAAGAAGAATGGGGAAATCAAGTTGTGTGTTGATTTCAAAAATTTGAACAGGAGCTCCAAAAAGGATAACTACCCCTTGCCGAAAATGGAGCACATTTTGCAGAAAGTGATTGGTTCAGCCAGGATGTCTATGGTCGATGGTTTCTCTGATTACAATCAGATCTCTGTCTTGCCTAAAGATAGAGAAAAGACATCTTTCACAACTCCTTGGGGCACATTCATGTATGCTAAAATGCCCTTTGAATTGATGAATGTGGGAGCAACCTTCCAGCGAGCTATGGACATTGCCTTCATAGGAGAAAAGGATAAATTTGTAGTCATCTACATGGATGACATTACAATATTCTCCAGGTCTGATAAAGAGCATTGTTATCATCTGAGGAATGTTTTCCTAAAGTGTAGAAGGTTTGGTCTCTCCCTCAATCCCAAGAAGTTTTTATTTGCCATGCAAGAGGGGAAATTGTTGGGGCATATTGTGTCAACTAAAGGGGCAAAGATTGATCTAAGTGGAGTGGAGGCCATCCAGTCCTTGTCGTTTCCCAGATCTAGGAAAGAGGTTCAGTCATTTTTGGGTAAAAACAACTTTCTAAGGAAGTTCATTTCTAATTTTACTGAATTGGTTAAATATATTACAACCATGCTCAGGAAGGGGAATGAAGTGAAATGGATTGCTGAGTCCAGAGATTCTTTCAACCAAATTAAGAGGGTGCTAACTAAAGCACATGTGCTCATCTGCCCAAACTATACCAAGGAATTTCAGATATTTTCCTTTGCTTCATCTGGTACATTGGTTGTTGTTTTGTAACAAAGAAATCCGGAAGGGTTAGAGCAACCTATTTCCTTTTTCAGCAAAGCACTGAAGGATGCAGAAACAAGATATGATATCATGGAGAAGAAAGCTTATGCTTTGGTGAAAGCACTCAAGGCTTTCAGGGTCTATATTTTGCATTCAAAAATTATTGCATATGTCCCCTTGGCCTCAGTAAAGGATATTTTGATCCAACTTGATATTGATGGGAAGAGAAGCAAGTGGATCGCCAAAATTCTGGATTTTGACCTCGAAATAAAACCCACCAAATTGGTGAAAGGCCTAGGTTTAGCCAAGTTACTAGTTGAGTCGAATTGCAAGGAATTGGGGGTAAATTTCATGAATATAGACTCAGAAAATCAAAAAAATGGGATTGTTGGTGAAGATTGTCATGTCAGCCCCAACTTAGCAGAATGCACCTAGTATAAAGACATTGTATACTTCCTGCAGAAGTTGAAGCCTCCTGATGGTTTGAGCAAAAACAAGGCGAGAGCTTTGAAACTCAAAGCAATCAAGTATTGTATCATTGATTAGGTGTTGTACTAGAAGGACCCTCTAGGAGTTCTATTGAGATGTCTGGACCAACAAGAATCCCAAAGGGCGATGATTGATTTTCATGAGAGCTCATGTGGGGGACATCATTTTTGGAGGACCACAACGTATAAGATCCTCAGAGCTGGGTATTTCTGGCCCAATATTTTTAATGATGTGGGTGCGAAGATTAGATCCTATACCAAGTGTCAAAAGTTTGCTGGAAAGCAGCAGCTCAAATCTTTGCCTTTGAAGCTTGTAGCAGTTTATGGACCTTTTCAACAGTGGAGTCTTTTATTCATTGGAGAAATCCACGCAGCCTCAAGTGGCCAACACAAGTGGATTTTGAATGCCACTGAATTTTACCAAATGGATAGAATCCATCCCCACAAGGAATGTCTCTCACAAAATAATCATAAGTTTCATGGAAGACATCATGTCCAAATTTGGTTGTCCAAACAGAATCGTTACAGACAATGTTGCCTCTTTCAAGGTTGAGCCATTAAATAATTTCTATGAGCAGTATGGGATCACACCAGTCCACTCTACTCCCTACTACCCTCAGGGAAATGGATTAGCAAAGTCTTCTAATAAGAGCCTTATAAATATCATCGAGAAGATATTATAAGAGAACAAGAAAGCCTGGGATTCAAAGCTAAAATTCTCATTATGGGCTCACAGAGTTACCACGAAAATATCACTAGGCATTTCCCCTTTCTAGCTGGTGTATGGCATTGAGGCAATCTTTCCTACTCAGCTTGCTTTGCCTATGGCAAAGTTCCTCTAGGACTACCAAGGAGAACTTGATGACATGGTTAGGAGGATATTGCAGCTGGTAGAAGTGTAGCAGACCAGGGAGCAGTTGTTTGATAAAGCACAAGACCATCAGCGGAAAATAAAATGATCTTTTAACAAGAACGCAAGCAAGGAAAATTTTTAGCTGGGAGATCTGGTGCTCAAGTGGGATGCACCCAAGCAATACAATGGAAAACATGGTATATTTGAAGCCTTGTGGATTGGCCCCTTCAATATTTCTAAGGTTTTTCCGAACAACACTTACGAATTACAGAACTTGGAGGATTTCGAGGTTTTGGGTGGCGCTGTCAATGGGCATTTTCTCAAGAAATTTTTTGTTTAGGCCGTGACCGGCGTCCTACCATTGTAAATACCACTCCCTTTTTTTATGTTTATTTTTTATTCTATTCTTGATAAGAGACTTAACACCCAATAGTTAAGGCATTGGATTTGCACGTTCATGGTGGCTCACAGGGAGCATACCATCCCCTGTGGAGCCAAATGTTATTACATAATGTCGTCTGGAGTCATATGTGTTCGTTGATTCGGTACCTAAGTCTGTAATTTTTCCCTAGCCCTCTCCTTTTCGCAGGACAGATACTAATTTTTCCCCTTTCGTCTTGTAAATCGTTTTTTGTTTGCCCTTGTTCATTTCTACGCCCATGTTTCCCTTAATGTCCTACCCAAAAGGAGTCTCAGCCCCAAGCCCCTCTATTTTCCCCAAGGTCAAACACTCATCTCATGTTGTTGCAGTCAATGGTCTCTCTCTTTCCCCAGCCCACAACCAAATTGTCCAGGTCCTTGTTCACACAGGCCGCAGCTTAGAGCACAAAGTGCAACTTTCTTAAGAGTCCATTTCGGGCTCAAAGCGCAAGCAGCAGGAATTTTTAACCTTTCGGCGAGGGGAGATTCCAGGAGCAGTTCGAATTAGTGGCTTATGGGCATTCGAAAGTTCAAATTTGCACGAAGTATAGTGCCAGAGCATAAGGTCCAAAGTCTAGAGGCCTAAAGCGAGCATCAGTCATCGATCTTGAGGGGTACAGGTGGCATCTGATCCAAGTGTTCAGGGAAATGAGCTTCGGGAGTTTTGAAATGAGAAAAGCATCGAAGTGTCGAAGTGTTAAAGGTTCCAAAGGCCCAATACCCGAAGGCCCAAAGTGTCAAAGTGCTGAAGTGGCCGAAGTCCTGAAGTGCCAAAGTGGTTAGAGTCCCGAAGTGACCGAAGTCCCGAAGTGGTCGAAGTCCCCAAATGGTCAAAGTCCTAAAGAGACGAAGTATGTGGCACTCTCATCAGGCATGACATGTGGCACTCTTTCCAAGTCATTCGGTCGTGGCCATGTCAACCTCATTATAATGACACATCAACAGACGCGACATCATATGACGTCAATCTACCACGTCAACTTGACCACCCATCAGCGAGAACATGTGGCATAGATCCATGATCTCAGGAAAAAGGCCCAAAGTAATCCTTGGTCGTTTGATTCACGAGGACATGCATCAGTATATCGCCAACTCTAGGTAAAGGCCTTTGGAGGCCCAGGTTTGAGATTTGATTTTTATGAAGTCTGGATACCCAAAAAAACGTCTCAGACGTCGATCGCAAGAGCCACGCGTCGTCAGATCCATAGCTCCGGGTAAAAGCGCATGGAAGAGGATGAAGTTTGAGATTTGATTTTCTCAGAGTCTGGTGACTTGAAAAGTGTCTCAATCATTGATCTCGAAGATCCATGTGTCGCTAGATCCTTCGCTTCGGAGGTTTTGTATGGAGGTAGGCGAGGTTGAGATTTGTTTTCCCCGGAGTCCGGAGACCCGAAAAGCATCTCAGTCGTTGATCTCAGAAAGCCACACGTCATCAGATCCTCAGCTCCAGAGGTTTTGCTTGGAGGGAAATGGAGTTTGAGAAATGAAATTCCTGAAGGCCGATCCGTGAAACGAATCTTGGTTGTTGTTTTCAAAGGGAAGATCTAATCTATCAATCTAAAAAAAGTCACCAGAGATGAGTCGTTGATCAAAGGGCCTCATCCTGGATTGCAAGATCAGTGGCCAGACTCTATTGTGGGGTCGGAAGGTGCTCGAGCTTAAAAATTTGAAGGGCGAGCCGTAATCAGAACTACTATTTTGGGAAAGGGACACATGGTGTCTCATTTTGAATTGTTGGGAGAAAAGTGGTTTGGTTTCAAACCACTCGTGGTCATGCCCGCAATCACGAGTTGGCATAAGATCATAGCCCTAGGTCACATCTGGGAAGGAGACAAAGGAAATGGAGCTAGCACTCGAGCCCTGGAGCACCAAGTATGTGGAATCCATCCAACGTTGACACATGGCACTCATTTCAAGCATTCTCAAGCATTCCTATAGCCTGTTTTCAAGTGACACGTGTTACCTCTCCATCCGTGACACATCATCATGGTGACATCTAGCCTCCACATCAGATCATCCTCTGGGAGGTCTTATTGTTTAGTGCCAAAAGTAGTGCCCCACCCCAAAGCACACTTTTGGCAGATCCTAAAGTTGGTGGGTGAGTACGCTTGGCATGGCGCAAAATCTAACCGGTGCACCCAAATCTCAGATCGTGACCAGATCAGCAGCCAAATTCTATTGTGGGGATGCAACATGCTCGGGCTATAATTTTCTTGAGCGATCCAACAATTGAAACCACGGTAAAGCAAAAGTGCTACGTGGCGAAAGGTGATGGATTGTAGGCCCAAAAGTGAACTAAACCTAAACCACTTTTGAGCGTCCCCACAATCACGTGCTCGTACAACATCCTATCCAAGAGCAGTGTGTGGCTGCCCCCTGAGCATTAGGTCGCGTTGCAATCCTGAGAAAATGCAGTTAATGAAAATAGAGCTGGTGGTTGAAACCTTAGCTCACTTCATAAATGGAAGGCATGGAAGGCCCGACCGTGGGGACTGAATCGTCAGCCTGTGTTACCCCTGTGGGCAGATTTTCCTACAAAAACCCATGTCGATCTGAGCTCATGTCTGACAGAGGGGTGCATGTTCAGTTTGACAGAAGAAACCGCTGACACAAAGCTTTGATTGTTGTGACCAGGTCACACTCTTGGTGGTGGCGAATTGTTCTGGGTATAAATATATAGTTTAATATTTTGTTAAGGTCGTTAATTGGTTGAGCAAAGCTCCCTATTTTGTAATTTTTTTATGCCAGAACTGTTCTCTGGTTATGTAACAAATTTGAGACTTTCATGTTAATAGAAGCCAACTTCTTTTCATCTCTCTGTAAAAACTGTGCTAAACACTCGGGCATGGAGGATCCAGTCGAGGGTTGTTATGTTGTTGTAATGTAGGTTTGATTACAGTGGTATTGTGACCAATTTTAGTCAGCTCCCTTGTTATATTTTTCCCTCTTACACTAAATGGCTCGGGCATGGAGGATCCAATCGAGTTGTTGTAGTTGCATTGTCATGTAGGTTTGATCATTGTGTTGTTGTGACTGTGTTGTTTGGAGATATTTCAGTGTCTGAAGCTTGAGCTCAAGAGAGATCTTGAGTCTGAGTTTTTCTTCTCCAAGTTGCTTGAAAGCCTGATGCTCATAGCAGTCTTGTTCACCTTTCTCACTAAGTCTTCCCTCTGCTCACACTTAAACTCAATTCATTGACTGAAGTTAATGTGGCCCCCATTTCCCTGTGCATTTCTTGTCCAGTTTTGTGTTGAACATCATTCATATATTGAGTTTTGTCCATTGACCTCCACTCATATAAAACCAACATCCAACAAAAACTCTGATGGGTACTGGGCTTATCCTCCCGCAATCTGAGGGTGACTCTCAGTGCTAACATGACTTCCATTGATTCAATGTTATCTAAATTATTCTTCTCTAGTTCTTCTTTAATTTTCGCATGTTCTTCATATTTTTCCTTAGCTTCATTTCTTGCTTATTCATTAGCCTCTACATAATCTTTGCCCTTCCTTTCCTCTTTTGCCCTTTTTTTGACAATTTAGCTCTATCGTTAGCATTCACTTCCCTTTTCTTTGTAGATTCTTCTTTCTTGGCAACATTCTTTTGTGCTTGTTCTTTTCTTTTTTCCTCAACTTTTCCCTTGAAATTTTCTAATGCTTCTAACCTTCTCTTTTCTTGTTCCTACCTTTTTTTCTTGAAGGGATTATCTCTAAACAACATCTCTTGCAACTTATTCATTCTTTCTTTCTCCTCAACAATCAATTGCAAATTATTCAAAACTTTTGCATAGGTCAATGCTCTCTTGGGAGGGTTCTCAACCTCATTCTCTTAATGATGGCAAGGGAAAGATATCCTCAACTCTAATCTATGTTTTGCGGCAATCCCTAGGAAATCATGCATTTGAGATCTTTTCAAATCGAAATGATATTCCTCAATATTTTCTCCTTTTGTCACAGCCCAAGTGGAATTTGTTAGCATGTACATGCTTATATACAATGGATAGGTCGAGCATAGCTTCTTTTGGTGTTTGATTAGGTAGGTGTTAAATCCATGCAGAGCTATCTGATACTCGATCTCTTGAATGACCATCCTATTTGGCACATATGATGGAAGTGTGTGAGGTTCTTGTGTGGCACCATAATTTCTTATATATGTAGAGTGTTTGTTGGCACAGGGGCAGACCCAGGGTTCAATGCTTCAGCAGTGCACCAACAAAACCCTAACTACCAGCCCTTTCGGCAACACCTATGAAGTAGATGAAGTCTCACCCGAGTTAGAGGCAGGGGTGGTTGCAGGACTTAGATGTCTACAACCTAGCTGGGACACAGATATGTGATTACAATACTCTAACAAGCACTTAGCGGTTGTCATTCATTAGTACTTAGCCTTTGTCTACAGCGCAGATAAATCCTAATTACATCGCAGTGCAGTATTCAACAAGATTCAACACATTCAAGAACTAAGAACATCAACATAGATGAGATCTAGCATCTTATTCACATCATTAGGCACTAAGTTGTCATATTCATATAATCATACATCATTGCACTAAGCATTAATCATATGAACCATAAAACAACCATAATGCATAAAGAAACCATAACACGGGATATATGTGGTTCACCCCCAGCCTGGGGATATGTCCACCAACTCTTCTTCTCTTTATTGTCTTATGTCAATCATCTACATGCACAGAGCCACAGATTCCTACTCCGCATAGGACAGGAGATCTGCATGCACCTCGCCAGATCCTCCTTCCCCGAGCTAGGTTACTGCACAAATCCTTTACACAATATCTTACAGTTACTTGCACTTAGCCTTACAATCCTCACACAGTATGCCCAAAACATTTACAACTATCACTTGCACTTAGCACATTGGCCTTCACTTGCCCTTAGCAGATCGACCTTCACTTGCCCTTAGCACTTAGCATCACACCACCTACTTACATCGCCTAGCTTTCTATTTATACATTACAAAAGGGCCTAAACATGGGTAAACCCATGGGCCGACATCCCCATACCCGTTACATAAACCCAAACCCAAAAAACCCTAAAAGGGGCTGAGATCCCGCGATCTCCTCTTCGACTTGCACTCTGCCTTCGACAGCCTGTCGAAGTCCCAAAATAGGTCAAACCTGACCAAGGATCTTCAAAACTTGGTCAAGGGCCAACAGGCCCCCAACACTCACCTGTGACTTGTCCTGAGTAACTCTAATCTAGGTAGCTCTGCCTCAAAAGCCTCGAGATTGACTCGAGTTGCTTTGACCTGCATCTACGCCAAGGCCTCCTTCTCGACGAACTCTTGAAGAACTGCCTCGTTCACGGGTCCTTCCAAGCGTTTCTCAACTATAGTGACTAGTTGTTCTAGTTCTTCTCCTCGTCCTTCAATCTCTTCAAATAGTTGGCAAGCTGCATCCTGGACTGAATGGAGCTTCTGAGTTACTTCCATGGCTTTTCTCTATATGGCATGGCCGTGTTGTTGAACAGTGCGATGTTCCTAGGATCATTTCATTCTCTCAACTGCTAACAAGAGATTCAGTTGTGCCTGTACCATTGTTGCTTGCTGCTTTGCCTCCTGGAGTTGTGACTCTAGTGTCTTCAGTTTAGGGTCCTCAGTAAGTTGCTCATACGTTTGTGCACTTCTACTGCTAAGTTGTTGACATTCCAAAGCTAATGCTCTGATCCTCTCAACTGCGCTCCAGGCAGTGGCTTCTCTTTGGTATCGCACGTCCAGCGGAGTACTTGGTACTATTTGTAGCTCTAGATATGCTATTCTCTATTGAAGTTGTTGAATGGCTTCAACAAGCCTCACCACTTGATGCTCAACTGGGTCTTCCTCCTTTTGTTCTAAGCCTGTCACAGAGAGAAGTGCTATGTTGAATGCTTCTTTGACTCTGATCTGCTCTGCGAGCAACTATTCTTTATCCTGTTGGATCTGTGCTTTCTCCTCTTCGAACTTCGTTTGGAAGGCAACCTTCTTCTGATGCGCAACCCTGTGTTTCTCTATTACTTCCTCTTCTGCTTGCTTCAGGGCCACTATGGCCTGTTCTATTTCTTCCTGTATGTGATGAAGGCGAGCTTCGGTCACATCGGCTAGTCTGCGGAGTTGGGTAGGCTCATCTCCCAACTCTATTTCTTCTGATGGTGGGGGTGCAGTGGACACTATGCGACTGGAGCAAAGGGCCTGTTGTACCCCTCACAGTTCTGCTTCAATTTTTTCATAAATGGTCTCTTGCTTAGCTTCATTTCTCTGCAAAAGATCTTTTGAGGTGTCTGATACAACTGCGATGATGAATTCAAAGTCATCGAGTGTGAGCACAGTCTGCAGCTTGGTCTTACTAGCTTTTGACTTCTTCTGCGATGTGGGTTTCGTGGGAGAAACCTTTCTTTTGTTAGATGGCTCTACGTCATTAGGGGGATTCTGTGGTGGTGTTACTTCACCTTGCTTCTGTTGATCTTCTTTTCCATTGTTCTCTTCTTTATCTACTTCATCATCACCTCCTCCTCCAGGTGATTCTGAAGTAGTTTCTCCTAATGCACTGCTCACCTGCTAGACCTCTTATGTCTTCTTCCTTCTACTAGTTCCAGGTGTATCATGCCCTTCATGAGTGACCACCGGGCTTCCGATTAGTTCGGGATCAGACAGTTCTGTGGGGTCAATAGGGATAAGGAGCTTTGCAGGCCACTCCTTAGTTATTTCTTCTAGGTCCTCCTCTGTGAGTTTGTAGTAACTTTGTAGTACTTCTTTGTGTTCATCTCTGTGCGCAGTGATGTAGATAAAATGTCTGTCTGCGTGGAACATCACAAATGGCCTGAACCTGTGCAGGGTGTTCGATGTTATACGAGGGACAGCCTCAATAGTCGTCTTTAACTACATGTAGTAGGTGTGGAACATCGTGTTTGACTGCCATTGCTTTCCCATATCGATCGAATACTAGAGCGAAGTGAACTTCATGGCTAAGGGTTCAGATGGTTCTAATTCAGGGAAGGTCGCACCTTCCAGCATCTCCCAAGCTATGAACATGATGAGGATCAACAGCCAAATAAAATGGAACTCATAGCCCTAATCCTGAGTTTTACGATAGTCTTGGTCTAACTGGTTCACTAAGTACTTTTCCCAGTTCATCTGTAACCCCTCCACGCATTTCCCCGCGAGGTCAACAACAAACCATGTGACCTGTGTGGGTCTGTTCTTTCGGACTAGCTTAGCAGAAATCAACTGGAAAGCAAGCCGCACTGCGCCATTCCATATGGAGGCTATCTTGTAGCCTTGCTTCCCCTTCTCTACATCGTCGTATGTATATTTAATCTTTTACGCTAAGGCACGGTCTGCAGCCTTCCCTGGGTAAAAGTCTCGTGGGTTTTGTCCTTGCATGCTCAATCCAGTGATCCAGTGGATCAGCGTTGGGTTGACGGTGATGTGTATATCTAGCCATAGGTAGCCACCATGGAAGCTCGACAATAGGAGCTTAATGCACACGTTAACCTCCTGGTGCCTTCCAAAATGAGGTATTTTCATCACGTTCATAATAGTGGACTGCGCGAGGTCCATAGTCCATGGTTGGGGGATTATACTCGACTTCTTCCCCTTTGTCCTAGTCAAATACCTGTGAGGGGCGAGCATGTTGAAGTTCTTGCGATCCCCTAGGTTAAATTCGTTGATTTTTAGTGTCATGATCTTATCTGGCTGAGGCTTGCCTGTGTGTATCCCCTTCGGGAGGTACGCAGTGACCAAGGTGTAGTCGAAGTCCTTGGGAACATTGTCACGATTCACTGCATCGGCCAGAGGCGGAATGTAGTTGGGAAGGATGGATGGGATTAACTTTGCATTCACCAAGTCATCTCGATGCTTGGCTCTTTTCTCAGCCACAGCTCGGTATGGTTCTGATCCGCGAGAAGTCGACGAGGAGGCTTGCACTCCTCTCGTCGATGAAGCTTGAATTCTGACGGACATCACCTTCTCAGCCATAAGTTCGATTAGAACTTCTTCGACAAACTTTTTTGTGGTGCTGAGTTCGTCCGACATGCATGCTCAAGATTAGATAACTCAGGTCAATGAACAAATGCTCAATGCAATAGAATAGGTAGCGAAGTCTTGGTAAGCACAATACAGTAACAATGATTTCTCTTGTTGGCTCGGATACAATTCACGTAAATGTTCTCGGCACAACAGTCGATGGAATAAGTAGACAATGATGTAATGGATCCCTCCAATGGACAAGAGGCCTTCATCAATGCAATTATGTCCGTTACGACATGATCCCAACGGTCCAATGGTGAGATTTCTGATCATAATTGTTGTTCTAACCGTTCAGGAATGTAAATCTAATGGTTATAATGCCTCATGTTAGTAACATTTCTCGTCTGAAGCACAAGAGCGATCAGGTCTGCAAGTGGAGCGATGAGTGTCGAGCGCAGCTCACAGAAGAAATCCATTTCGGGCCTAAATCAAGCGAGCAGTCTGATTTCAACGATCAGGATGCATCCAAAGGATCAGATCAACAGTTGGCGAGAAATCGTGGTTAGAAAAGCTATGCCGAGGTTAGCGCAATGGATAGCACCCATATCATGTGCAGGAATGGATGGCAGCCGTTCATCCCAAAGGACACGTGGCACGAGATCTGGTCACATCGACTTTTCGGCAATTGCGAGTTCAAAGGGTGAAGGTTTTATGTCGTTGTACATCTCGAAAACCCGAACCCTGAAGTGTCGATAGCGCCTAAATTTGGGCCCACAGTATCGAGGGGTAGTCTCAACCGTCCATCTAAAATGAACACCTAGCGAGCGATTAGGCTCCCCGCCTTTTCGCCCATCGCGATTTCGAAGCGCAAGAAGCAACTCCCTCATATCCCCGATGCGCGAAGCAACGAGAGCGTCCAGGACTTGGGGCCCACAGCATCATCGGGTGAGTTCAGAGCCGTCATATCTAGGGGGACACGCGTCACCAAATCAAGCCATCTCGGCGTTTCGCTCATCGCGATTTCAAGGGACAGGGATCATCCCCTTCCTATTCACGAACGCCGAAAGCTCCTTTGGCAGTAAACACAGGGTCACAGCCCGTGGTC
>JASDQU010202134.1:0-17960 GCA_032191745.1 Picea mariana | reverse complement strand
TAGCATAGAAAAACCTCAGGAAAAGTACTCAACGCCTTGAAAAAGAGATAATTTTAGATAATAATCCTCTTTGAGGGGGCAACCTCCTTTTACCCCACTTAAATGTTCAAGTACAAGATGATTCAAAATGAAAATGTCTCCTTGGTATATATAGGAGACTAGGAGGTATAATTACAACTAACAGCCTAAAGTTGATATAAATAAAATAACATTACTAATATAATATGCCCCAATTAATGGGTAATGAGCCAATATTAGGGCTTAACACAGAAATCCCGTGATCTCCTCTTTGTCATGTGCTCTTTCTCTGACTAGATGTCGGAGTACCAAAAACAATCAAATATGACCAAGTATTCCTCAAAACTTGGTCAAGG
Organism: Picea mariana; assembly: GCA_032191745.1. Classification (NCBI taxonomy): domain Eukaryota; kingdom Viridiplantae; phylum Streptophyta; class Pinopsida; order Pinales; family Pinaceae; genus Picea; species Picea mariana. The sequence goes on along the minus strand of JASDQU010202134.1, from coordinate 17,586 downwards.
GCCAACAGGCCCCCAACACTCACCTGGGACTCGTCCTGAGTCATGCAGGTCTGGCCAATTCTTCTTCAAGCACCTTGAGTTTGGATCGAGCCGCTTCGACCTATTGCTTTGCGATTTCCTCCTGCTCGACGAACTCCTGGATGAGTGTGTTATTAACTGGTCCTTCTAGGCGCTTCTCTGTTGTAATCATGACTCGTTGTAGCTCTGTCCCTTGGTTCTCAATATGTAAAAATAGTTGGCATGCCTTATCCTGCAAAGGTTGAAGTTGATGCGTCACTTCCATGACCTTTCTCTGGATCATGTGGATCTGCCGTTGTGTGAAGCATTGCTCATGGATCACTTCATTTTCTCTATGGTTGATAGGGCCTTCAACTGCATATGAAGTCTATCTGCATGCTTCTTTGCCTCGTAGAGATGCGACTCCAGTTTATGCAATTCTTGTTTCTCGGTCAGGTTCTCATGTATCTGTGCACTTCTGGTACTTAGTTGTTTGCATTCTTCAGTGAGTTCTTTAATCCTTTCTACTATACCCCAGGCAGTTATTTCTCGTTGTTCGCACTCTTCTTGCGAGGTACTTGGGATGATCTGAAGCTCTAAGTCCACGACTCTTTGCTGCAGTTGCTGAATAACTTCAGCAAGCTTCATCACTTGACGATCTGAGGGTTCCTTAGGCTTTTGTTCTAAGCTGATCACAGAGTGAAATTCTCTGTTGACAGCTTCTTCGATCCCGATTTTCTTCGTGAGAAGTTGCTCCTTCTCCTTTTGGTTTTTTTCTTTGTCTTTATCAAATTTATCTTGGATGGCCTCCTTCTCTTACTATGCAACTCGATGCTTCTCTATGATTTCCTCCTGTGGTTTCTTTAGGGCATGGGTGGCCTGCATTGTTACTTCTTCTTCTTTCTGAAGGCATACTTCGACTATGTTGGCAATCCTGCAGAGTTGAATTGATTCATCTCCTGCTTCTATTGTTCCTTCTGGCATGGGCGCAGTGGAGACTACGTGGTTAGACTGAAGTGCTCGCTGCACTCCTTGGAGCTTGGATTCAATTCTGTCATACATCATTTGTTGCTTGGCCTCCTGCTTTTCTATAATTTCTTCTATGGCTTCATTCAAAGTTGCGAGGAGAAAGCTGAAGCCATCGGTGGTGAGCATGGTATTCATCTTGGTCATAATCGCTTTTGATTTCTTCTTAGAGGAAGACTTTAAAGGTGACCCTTTTCTCTTCTTTGGAACTTCAACTTCGTCTTCTGGTTGTTGTTCAACTTCCTCTAGGTCTTCGTTGTTACCTTCTTGATAGGGTGTGATGGAAGTTGTTTTTACAGAGTAGCTATCTACATCCTGAACCTCTTCAGGCTTCTTTGTTTCCTTTGTCTTCTTTGTCTTATTCATCTTATTGGGCCTAGGTGTGTCCTGCGCAGCTTCTAGGCTGTCAATGTCTGAAATATCTGCTAGATCTACTAAAACAAGGAGGTTTGCCGACCATTCCTTGGTGATTTATTCTAGGTATTCTTCGGTTAGCTTATAATAGGACTGAATTTGTTCCTTGTGTTCATCAGTGCATGGAGTTAGGTATATAAAGTGGTGGTCCACGCTGAACTTTATCAGAGGTCGAAACCTTTGTAAAGTATTCGGGGTTATGCGAGGTTCACCCCCTATGCCTGCTTTCAGTTAGTTATAGTATCTATGAAAAATGGCTTGATACTTGTGTAGGTCTATTCTTACGTACCAACTTCCTTGTTATCAGCTGACATGCAAGGCACATTGTGCCACTCTCGATAGAGGATACCTTGTAACCTCGCGCACCTTTTTCAACATTTCCATAAGCCTTTTTAATATTTTATGAAAGAGCGTGGTTCGCGGTCTTTCCAGGGTAGTACTCATGGGGATCAGGGCCCTACATGCTAAGCCTGGTAATCTTGTCAATCAGCGATGGATCAACAGTTATGCGACAGTTTAACCGCAGGTATCCTCTGTGGTAACTTGCTAGCAGCAATTTCACACAAGCAGTCACCTCATGATGTCTGCCAAAGTGCGGTATCTTCATAATGTTGAGCAGAGTAGATTGTGCAAGGTTCATCGTCCATTGTTGAGGGATGATCTTTGAATTTCGGCCCTTAGTCCTCGTTAAGTACTTAGATGGTGCGGGCATGTTGTAGGATTTATGGTCTCCCAGGTTGAAGTCACAAAACTTCAATGTTGTAACCTTGTCTTGATCTACGCGGTAGGTGAGAACTCCTTTCGATAGATATGCGGTGACTAGGGTGTATTCAAAGTCTCTAGGGACACTGTCCTTATTAATCTCACCACTTAGAGGGGGAATGTAAGCTGGTAGGATGGTTGGCACTAACTTCGCATTGGTTGCGTCGTCTCTATGATTAGTTCTCAACTTTGTGCCAGCTCAAGATGTTCCAACTCGAGTAGTCGATGGGGAGGCTGCCACACCTCTCGACGACAAGGCTTGGACTCTAGTGGACATTCCTCTTTCTGATATGACTCCTTCTTTCCTTAAGCTAGCAAGTACTTCTCTCACTGATTCTTCTGTTGCGCTAAGCTCATCAGACATGTAAGCTCGGGATCCCTGTCTCGGGTTGTCAATGGGCTGCTGGTACCGTAATCAGATAGAGAATAAAGCTGGAGTAATCATTGTTTCATAACGCGGGTATTCTGTAAGCTCAAGTTCTCAATTGGAAAAAGTATCTTACGAGCATGGAGCGATAGAATAAGTAAGTAACTCTGCAATGGACTGCTTGCAACGAATATGAAGCTTCCATGACCATTGATCTATCCATTAATATGAGGTCCAATGGTCTAGTGGTGGTATTTTAATGCTTTTCTTCCCATCCATAGCAGAATTCGAATGGGTATATTAGTCAATGGATATATTTATTCGCCACGGTGAAGTACCCGGTGTCGTTGTTCTGATATCCTGGCGAATTTCAAATTCTGCATGTTTTCCTTCTGCAGGGTTCCTTCTGGCACATTCTGTAATTTTTCCAAATTCACTTTCTTCTTCATAAGTTTCCTCGACTTCTTGCCAATGAGCTTCATCTCAATCATCATTTTTCCATTCTAATTCTTTTCTTCTTTAGGCATGGTAACTTCGCGTTGTGGGGTAGGTTTCAGGATCGGTGTTTCTTCCTTCATTGGCTCTGGGGTAGGTGCCCTACTTTCTTGTTCTTGTACTCGTTTAGCTATGACATTCAAGTCTTGATACCTAAATAGCTTCATGTTATCCTCCCATTCTTTGATTAAGTGCACTATTCTTCTGGCCACAAAAGCCTTTAATTCTTACTTCTTTTGTTCTAAGTCTCCCTCTTCTTACTTTCGACTTTGATCTTTTGCAATCCAAGTTTTGCCTAACAAAACTAGAAACAAAGCACTGCTTTCCATGAACTTAACAATCTCAAAATCTTCTTCGGTTTAGGTACCATGGGTAGTCATGGCTATCTAGGTAATCCTTCCACATAAGGTTACCAATTTTCCTTTAAACAAACTTACTCCTCCTAGTGAAAGAACCAGAGTAGGTCTTCCTAGGGTTTCCCAAGTCCTTTCATTCATGATGTTTATCGGTGTTTCCTCATCCAGAGCATAGTCAATGTCAAAGTCCCCTATTCTCACTTCGACTTGTTCTTTCTTCTTGAAGATCTCTAATAAGCTAATGTCTCTGTGATCATTCAGGGTGTCTTTCATTTTTAGTAACATAATCTCTGATTCTTTCTGGGGTTCCTCTATAATCCAAGTCTCTTGATCTCCTTTAGGTTTTTCTTTCTCTATATTCATCTTTTCAAGTCTATCAATCATTCTAGGGAAATCCAGTACTTCATGGTCCATGTCCTTACAACAGAGGCAACTAGGTCTTCTCCCAGGGCATTCCTTAGCAAGATGTCCCGATCTTCTGCAACTATAACAGAGGTTTAATCCTCTCTTTCATTTAGATGTTCCCCAACTCTTTATGTACTACACACCAGGATCATGGTGGCTAGCCTGCAAAAAAATATTTCTAGGATCATGCATCCACTTGTTAGCCCAAACATTCTTTCGATGCATAGGTATAACATATCTATCACTATACTTATCAGATTTATTCATATCAAACTTTATTTTATCTATTAATGCTCTAGTTTTGAAGCTAGGACAAAATCTATCAAACATACCTAGATCCATGCTTTAGAAACAAACAAAAAAAAATCACTTATCTTACTTCTATAGAGCACAAAGCTTCCAAATCTCAGACTTTTAACTATTCTTACCTTTATCAAAGCACATATCTTACAGATCTTACCTTTTTCTTGTAGATCTGACCTCTTTCTTCGTAGATCTGACTTATTTTCTTCAAATGTGACCTCTTTTCTTCAGATCTGACCTCTTTTCTTTAGATCTGACCTCTCTTTCTTGGCACAAAGCTTCACTGCGCACAAAGAACACTGCAGACTAGGGAAACAGATCTATGCATGGAGCTTATTTTTCACAAAGATTCTTCTTCTTCAATTCCTAGCAATCACAGTTTCAGGTCCCAACAACAGAACCATTTGTTGGCATAGGGGCAGACCCAGGGTTCAACGCTCAAGAGTGCACCAACAAAACCCTAGCTATTGGCCCTTTCGGCAACACCTACGAAGCAGATGCAGTCTCACCTGAGGTAGAGGTAGGGGTGGTTGCAAGACTTAGGTGTCTACAACCTTAGCTGGAACACAGACTTGTGATTATATTTCTTACAGCGCACTTAGCATCAGTTATTCCTTAACATACATTCATTAATACACTTTACAGAAAGCATAGAGCACCGCAGTAATTACTCAGATCTGGAACTTGCAACGATAAACAAGTTATACATAATAGATTAATCACTTAGCATATTATATATCATATCTAGCATGCATTCATATCTCATAATCACAAATCATCAATAGATCTATCTAAACATATCAAAGCACTTAGCAAGAGAGAGACAAACTCATCAGCACAATACACAAAGTTATTGTGGTTCACCCCCACCCTGGGGGTATGTCCACAAATTATTCTTATGTTATTATCTTCTGTAAACCATGTTATAGCACAAAGCCTTCAAGATCCTACCCCACCTAGGACAAGAGATCTGCGTAGCTCGCTAGATCCTCTTTCCCTGAGTACATCCAGCACTAAGTCCTTCCCTGACCCGTGCACTCAGCACTTACAATACTTACAGTAGGCACAAAGCTCTTATAGTCACACAGACTTCTGATCACATAGATCTACTTTATGTACTAAGACATTCACTTTACATCACATAGCTGACACACACATCTCTTTTCTTACTTTGCCTACCCTTCTATTTATACATACAAAAGGCCTAAATAAGGGTTGATATCCCTTTGCCATTACAATATTCTCAAAAATCCCAAAAATCCCTAAAAAGGGGCGGAGATCTCGTGATCTCCTCTTTGCCATGCGCTCCTTCTTCGACTGGATGTCAGAGTACCAAAAACGGTCAAATATGACCAAGTATTCCTCAAAACTTGGTCAAGGTCCAACAAGGACAGAGGCTATGATGTTGTTTTAAGTGATGGAAAAGATTTCCTGCGACATAAAACAACGGGTCAAGTCAAGAAGATAGGGATTTGAGTTAAGAATCTCTACAAGTTGGAGGTAGACGGTTGCATTTCCATGATGGGAAAGGTATAAAATTGGTAAGTCGGGATGAGGGTGAATTATGGCACAGGCAATTGGATCATCTTCGTCATGGAGCCTTGAAAATCATGCAGCAAATATCTATTGGACTTCCAATGGGAACAATTGCTCAGTTAGATCAATGCAAGGGTTGCACCATGGGGAAGTATGTAAATTCCACCTTTCATGAAAAGAAGAACCATGCTTCAGTGATCCTGGAGAGAATTCACACAGACGTGTGTGGACCATTCTCGGTTGCTTCAACAACAAAACATAAGTATTATGTTATTTTTGTTGATGACTTTTCTCGTAAATGTTGGATCTTCTTCATGCAGAAGAAGGATCAAACATTCTCAAAGTTCTGTGAGTTTAAATCATTGGTAGAGAAAGAGTCGGGGAAGCAAGCGAAGGCTTTAAGGAGTGATAATGGTGGAGAATACATATCTAATGAATTCAAATACTTCTATAGCAAAGAAGGAATTCAAAGAGAACTCATAGTGCCTCATAACCCACAACAAAATGGGATCGCAGAGAGGAAGAACAAAATGATCATGGGTGCAGCACGAGCGATGTTTCATGATCAGGGCCTACCAATGCATTTGTGGGTGGAAGCATGTGACACTGCGATTTATGTGCAAAACCGTTTTCCTCATAGACTACTTGGCATGAGTACACCTGGAGAATCTTTCACTGGTAAGAAACCTGATGTTTCTCATTTTAAGATTTTTGGCTCATCTATTTATGTGCATGTGACCAAGAATGCTAGGAAGAAGCTGGAGCCGACCGATGAATTTGGGATATTTGAGGGGTACACATAAACACACCATAATTATCATGTGTATTTTCCTAACAGTAAGATGATTTTTATTCGACAGGATATAAAATTCGATGAGGGGAAAGCCATGCGGTTGTCACTTGAGAGGGAGCTAGACTTGCATGCAAAGGAGGAACTGTTGGTTCCCACAAATGAGTCTCAAGATGTGGATCAGCCACATGAGGAGGTTCATGGAGTGGAGGAATCCACTCATGCAGAACCATCCATCAGAAATGGTAGAAATCGCTCCACGGAAGCTGATATATTGAGACTAGATGATACATAGAATGTAGGAGCAACTACTTCATAGCACAGATGGAGACAGTCTCTTGATCGATTTACTGGATACATGGCTCTCATGAACAAATGTATTGTGACTGAACCATCTTCCTTCCAGGAAGCAGTGTAGGATCCCACTTGGGTTGATGCAATGGTGGAGGAGTATGACTCCATTGTCAAAAACAGTGCATGGGAAATTGTCCCAAGACTGGTTGACAAATCAGTGGTAGGTTTGATATGGATCTACAAGGGTAAGCTTTTAATCATTGTTCTTTATGTTGATGATTTAATACTGACTGGTGATAAGTAGTTGATACACTCATGCAAGGAGGACCTTGCAAAGGAGTTCGAGATGAAGGATATGGGCCTTCTTCATTATTTCCTTGGATTGGAAATATGATAGCGAGATGGTGAACTTTTTGTGTCTCAAGGAAAGTATGCAAGGGAGATACTGGGTAAGTTTCACATGGAGGGATGCAAACCCATGGATACTCCTCTTCCAGGAAAATGGAGGAAAGAGGATGCTACTTCTGGAGAGGTAGTGGATGCTACTGTCTATCGATAGTTAGTGGGTTCGCTAATGTATCTAGTGAACACGTATGCGGTTAACCAGCTGAGTCAAGAGATGGTTAAGCCTACCAAGCTCTTTTGGAAGGAGGGTAAGCATGTCCTGATATACCTGAGGGGAACATCTGAGTATGGCTTATGGTATAGATAGATGGATGAGGTGAAGTTGCATGGCTTCACAGATGCAGATTGGGTAGGCAACCCAACGGACAGAAAGAGCACATCAGGGGGGATCTTTAGTATCGGATCTATAGTTGTTTCTTGATACAACAGGGAAAAGAGATCTGTGGCACTCATTTCAGTGGAAGTGTAATACATGGAAATGATTCAAGCTGCATGTGAGGTTATCTGGATGAGAAAGATATTGGTTGGTTTGTTTGGTTCTCATTTAGATCCAACAGTGATTCATTGTGATGACGTACATTCCTACGAAAGATCAGGATGCAGACATTCTAACGAAGGCGCTCACCAGGAGAAAAATCGAATACCATAGAGACAGGATCTGGATGAAGGATAATCCCTTTCTTGTTGAGAGGGAGTGTTGAGATTCAACAAGAAGATCCTAGTGAAAATTATGCACCTACACTAGGATGGATCCTTGGGCTATTTTTAGGTAGAATTCTATTTTTAGATGATGAGCAAATTCTATTTGTAGATGATGTCTATTTATAGATGGTGAGAGAATTCTATTTATAGATGTATGTCGACAATAAATAGGAATGTGAAAAACCCTAGACATCCAAAAACCCAACCCTGGGAAATGAAGTGCCAAAATTCATGTGGGCCCCGTTTGGGTAAGTTAGTACATCAACTTCCTAGGGTCGTAACTTTTTCATATGATCTCCATTTTAGGAGCACGATAGCCTATTAGAAAGGTATATTCAAGAAGATTCATTTTGGGGGATGAATCAGAGCCTTCATATATCATTGAGAATCTTGATCCTGAAAAACCTTCATTTAGGTCCTCAAAATGGCCTCGGAAGTTAAAAACTGCTAAAAATAGTAAATTGTCAAAATTGCCAGAAAATTGTTTTGAGCGAGTTGGAAAGGTGGGTGGCCACCAATATCCACCTAGATCAATCCTCCCTCCTTGGGAAGAAATGTTCTCCATTTTGTTGATTTCCCCCATTAGAAGAGGAAATTTTTGTTGAATTTGTCCCCAGGTGAACCACTTGCCTTGGTGTAGAAGCTGCCCTACTTTGATGACTCGATAAAGTTGGATCCTTTGTTGTAGAGTGCCCTTGATCTGTGTGTCCAAAATATGATCACTAGATTCATGTTTCATGCAGTCAGGGTTGAGATTTATTGGTGTCAACTGCTCTGCTATCTCTGAGGTGTCTAATAATGGTGGGAAATATGGCCGAAGGAGAGCCACATTGAAGGTTGGGTGCAGGCCAAGGAAAGGGGGAATGTTGAGCTCAAAAGAATTTTCACCCACGGACTTGGTGATGGTGTATGGCCCATAACGGAGTGGTCAAATCTTTCAATGGGGCTCTATAAGACATTCTTTTTGCAAGTGCAACCAAACTTTTTCTCCCACCTAAAACTTATGTGGCACCCGATGTTGATCACGGTGCTTCTTGTACTTGGAATTAGACTTATGTAGAATATCCTGAACCTGTTGGTGGATGTGTTGGAACCACTCAATGAACCGAGTGTCTTTGTCATCTTCTATTGGAGCAGGGGACGAGTCGGTCAAGGTGGTCACCAGGGGTAGTGCAACATCCATGGGGCCCAATGGTTGGAATCCCAACCGCACCTGAAAGGGGTTGTGGCCAATTGAGCTATGTAGGGCTTGGTTGTATCTATGTTGGACATAGGGAAGACTCCCATCCCATGTGTGGGGGTTTTTTTTGACAACAATCCCCCCCTTCTCTCTCTTATAAATTTTGTGACCTCTCAGTCAAGTATCTTCTAATTCCTAAGCAGAATTGGCTCTTCGAGCCCCTGCTGGAACCCAAATCAACTTAACATAGGCCCTTTCACCTCTGGCGCAGATCGTATGGCACCCATGGGCCCTTCCTAACTACTTTTCTAATTTTCAAATTTCAGGTGCTAGCTCTTTCCGCTAGGCCCCCTCTCCTCATGTGACCTAGGGCTATGACCCGAGTCTAAATCTCCTAAGAACATTCTAACTTCAGAATCTGACTACCTTGGATGCAGAAGATCTATTTTTTATGTGAAATTTGAACCGACAAAGCTACCCGGAACCAGATCTACGGTTCATGCTCCCTTCGATAACCAATGGTGGCGATCTGATTTGGACTCCTACCTTTGGGAGTCCCTCCCACACTGCTCTCCTCTTTCTTATGGAGTACCTTTCCTCCAAAACATGGGGATCTCTGCCACATGTCCTTATGGATCCAACGGTCCATATCCACTTCTCTCTTCGCGACTTCGCGGAGATTGCCCTTTTCTCCACGCAAATCTTCTGAAGTTCTTTCCCATGAATTCTCGAATATTCCGCCACCTGTCAACCTAGGCGATGGACGGTCCCGACTGGCTTCAGTACTTCGGGACTTCTGCTATCCCACTCTCATGTTCACTTACAAAGAATTAAGTCTCATGCACCTTACCTAGATCCAATGCTTGTTGGTCCCTCACACCCAGATCCAATAGCTAGGATCTGTTCCCCCTCGGCACGTTCCTACTGAGCTTGTATTTTCTCCTGAAATTGGGAAAATCATGCAAGTATCAAATTTTGTGGCCTTCGATGCTCCTCCTATGAGCCCAATTGTTGGGTCTCGATAGTGCTTTTCCTCATGAGTTTGTAAAGTGAAACTAATTTACCTCTGGTGCACTCCTCATGCTTGACTGGCCTTCAAACGACTGTCTTTCAACACTTTGTCTAAGTGTTGGCCTTGTGCATTCCTTGCACAGGTCTTCCTCCAGAGTGTTCAACAACTCTATTTCACCTTGAGCTTCAACTTCTCGGACCTCAAAGGTGTATGTCCCTTTTGTTCCTCGAAGGGATATATGTTCCCTCTTGGAAACTTCTGCTCAAAGCACTCCTTGCTGAGATTACAGAGTGTTCAACAAATCTTTGAGTGTCCTCTCTAACACTTCTCTCCTTTCTGAACTCGAAATAGAGTTCACCTGTGCACACTTGCACCTGCTCAATGCCCTCCTGACAGAGCTCTACAGAACCTTCAATAACTTTGTGCTACGCGTACTTCTACGCAGACTTTCCTCTAGGGTATTTAGTAACCCTGTCTCTATGTGTCTCTTTTCCACAATCCCTCCTCCGGAGTATTCAGTAACTCTAAGGATCTCCTTGAGTCTGTAAATGATCTAGTGTGCCCTCCTAGCATGTTTTTATCTGACTTAAAATACTTTAGATACGCACTCCTTGCGTTGGCTATAGAGTTTCAAGACTCTGTCGTGCACTCCTTGCACAGCCTAAATAACCTAGAACAAATCCAAAAAACTCTCAAAGATAGGAAAGTCTATCTTAATCTTTCATATGGAATCTAACACATACACCTACAACATATATTCATATAAACACATAGATAACATTCATAGGCATTCATAAACAAACATTCACCTCACAGGGATTGATAAATAGGGGAATATGTTCTTTTTTATTAAAACTAGAATACTAATTACAATGTGTGAGCTAGAACTACAACTGAGTCTTGGCTCTCTCCTTACTTGAGCTCTCTACTCGCTCATCTCCTCTACATGCTTGATCTAATGAATTTTGATACAAGAGATTTTTACAAAAGAGGGGCTCCTTGAGCTCTCCCTCCAACTCACATAACTCTCATTCATTACATTGAATTACATTCAGTGGCCATCTAGTATGAATTAGATCTATATCTCATCAGCCTATTAGCCATTAAAGGCAACCCTATATCCTGCCTATAAAAAGGAATCGACTTCACTCTTCCATCCTTACAACATTTAATTGCATTTAACTTTACATTTGAAATTTAAAAATGAGGGGAAAATGAGAGGGTTGGCACCTCTCCCCTCCTTGAATGCGCTTTGATGAGATGGAATGCTAGCACATTGTTGAGGTGGAGCGATACTCCTGCATCATTTTGAATTGTACATTCAGAGAATATGTATGATCATCTGATTGATGACCTCAGTTTTGCCATCTGTCTAGGGGTGGAAGGCAGTGTATTTGGTGAGCTTGGTATCCAGCAGTGACGAGAGGCTCGACCATAATGTGTTGAGGAACCAATTGTCACAGTCTGAGATAATGATTTGTGGGATCCCAAAATGTACCCATACTCGTTCAAAGAAGAGCTTGGTAGTGGCTTCTGCTGTGATGTCCTTCTTGCAGGCATCTAGAATCGCCATCTTGGAAAAGTGATCAACAACAAAAAAAAAAGTCATTTCCCCTCTTGGTGGATGGGTGGTCTGACATGTAGTCCATTGAGATGGATTCCCACAGACTGTCAGGAGTAGGAAGAGGGTGTACAGGCCTGTTTCTTAGTGATTGGTTTGGTAATAGCACATGAAGTGTAGGACCTGATATACTTTCCGACATCCTGTCGAGGTTTCGTCCAGTAGAAATGTTTCTGCAACACTTCCACTGTCTTTTCGATGCCAAAGTGTCATGCCACTAGACTGTAGTGAGCTTCCCAAATAATCTTCGCGCACTCTCTTGATGGAACAAAGAGATGGCCCAGATGGCACAACAACCCATCTTGAAGATGGAAATTAGAGACCACTGAGTTGGCACCCAACATTTGGTAGGTGGTGGAGAAGTCAACGTCTGTCTCATAGAGGTGGGGCCATCTGGAGGTCTTGTGGCTGCAAGAGTCTAGCACCGTGGTGAGTGTTGCAACTGGAGGTCGACTAAGGAAATGAGTAACTCGGTTGGTACTTCTCATTTTATACTTGATGTTGAGGTGGAACTGTTGTAAGTATGTGGACCACTTCTGATGGTGGTCATTCTACAATTTTCCTTGGGTCTGCATGAATTGTAGTGTGATCAGTGTGGATGAATGTCTCCTTCCCAAGAATGTAATGTCTCCACTAGCGGCAAGATTGCACAATGGAGTACAATTATTTGTCTTAAGTAGGTTACTTAAGGACATCATCTAATAGTGTCTCACTATGATATGCCACGGGGTGGCCGTGTTGAGTGAAAACGATGCCCACATCATAGTCTCAAGCATTTGTCTCGATCTCAAAGGGATGTTGCAGGTTCGGTAATGAAAGTATTAGAGATGAGCACAAACGCTTCTTCAATTCATCGAAGGCTTGTTGTTGGGACGAGACCCACACAAATTTTTCCTTATCGCCACCCATGGTTACTTGTCTGAGGGCCCACGCAATATGAGAAAATCCCAACACGAACCTGCAATAGAAATTGGTGAGGCCCAAGAAGCTCTAAAGCTCAATGAGTGTGGTTATGGCTGGCCAATCATGGATGGATGACATGGATATTGGTTGGATCCACATGCACACCATGTCGATCAACGATGTATCCTAATTAATGGACCATGTCCATGCCGAAGGATCATTTTTCCAAGTTTTCATATAGTTTGTGCTACCGCAGGGTGTGCAAAACCTGATAAATATGCTGCAAGTGTTTTGCCCAAGTCTTATTGTAGATGAGGATATCATCCAGATACACCACTAAAAAATTATTGGTGAAAGGTCGTAGGATATCATCCATCATCCTTATAAACGTTGTTGGAGCATTTGTCTAACCAAAGGGCATGACCAGCCATTTGAAAATACATTATTTTGACTTGAAGGTGATCTTCCATACATCTGTATGTTCTATTGGGACCTGGTGGTAGCCAGACTTTATATCAATCCTACTGAAGTAATTGGCCCTCATGAGATGATCAAGGAGGTCTTCGATTCAGGGAATCAGGTACCGGTTTTGGACTATGATTTTATTCTGGGCCCGGTAATCAATGTAGAGTCGCCAAGTCCTGTCTTTCTTCTACACCAGCACGATTGGGCTCCCACAAGGCGATGAGTTGGGAAGTATGTGCCCCTTGTGGAGAAGTTCTTGGATCTACCTCTTGATTTCCTCATTTTCTAACAGAGAGCGGTGGTAGACTGGCTCATTGGGTAGCAATGCGCCTAGGGTCGGATCGATGGGATGCTTGAACTGGTAGTGCAGAGGTACCCTGGTGGGAGAGGAGAATATATCTGAGTATTCTTCTACGACCTTATCCACTTGCTTCTATTGTGTGGAGAGATCAATCGTGGATGCAAAATTTTCTGGTATGAGAGATGACCTTCCTGCATTGCTTGGCAGAGATCAAGGAAATAGCACTAGGAGGGACTGCCTTTGGTATCCTGTATAATTTCCTATTCAAAGTAATAATAACACTACGAGGCCTAGAATCATATACAGCATGATGTTTCCATAAATAAGGTTGGCCCAAAAGAACATTACAAACTTCGAGAGGAGCAACATCACACAATACCTCATCTTTGAAGGGCTTGATTTCGTACGACAGTCGGTATTGTTGGTTGATGCAAAGATTGCTTCCTTAGTGGAGCCATCCAATGGTGTAGGGTTGTGGGTGCGGCATTGTCAGCAGGGCCAACCACTTGATGACTTCTGCTGATATGAGGTTCTTCTGGCTACCGCTATCAATGATGAAGTGCAGCGGGGTGCATTTTACCCACATCTATGAATGGAAAAGGCGATTTCCTTCTTTTAGCTCGTCTGGTTCACCGGGCTGGAGCTTGGTGGTAGAAACGGTGGCATTGGGTTCTGCATCAATGATCCATCTTCCCATTTCTAGTTCTGAATTAGATTTAGAACCCGCATATGATTCAGAGGCTTTCACTTTGTCCACCAATGACTGCTTTGAGTGGCAGTCAGCATTGTTATGCTAAGAGCTCTTATGGAAGTCGCACCACTTCCCGGTATCTGTATTTGTCTTTCTAGTGTCCTTCTTTGCTTGCGGCTTGGACTAGTTGTCCTGATTTTGTCCATATTTGCTCTATCCTTTTTTCTATGGGTTTGGGCCACCCCTTCCTGGCTTCTGCTGTGTGGGGTTCTCAGGCCCAAATTGTCATGTCTTTTTTTTTAGCTTCTGCTCGATTTTGACGGAATATTGTTAGGTCGTGCCCAAGGACGAGATGTCCAGAAATTCCATTTCAGTCTATATCTATCTATGGATAGAACTGCAATACCTGAGCACTAGATGTCACTCTGAATCTTTGATACCCATCTCCGTGCACAATGTATGGAAGATATTTGTGAACTCTAGCACTGCTTGGTCTCTTTTTTTTTTCTGTAGTGTGGTCCATTTGGTATACAAGTCTTCATAACTTATGACAGGGTAGTATTGTTCCTTAATATAATCCCTAAAGGATTCCCAGGTGGCCATGACTTTAAATAATGAGGGTTCCTCTATTTCCTTTTGCTCACAGAAAGTTTCCCACCAATATTTGACATGGGGAACAGCTTTGAGGAGTGCAAAAGTAATATTTTCTCTATTCGAAAAGTTATGGATAGAAAAATACCCTTCTAGTAGATTCAACCAATTGTCTACAACATTTGCATCTATCTGACCTTCAAATATAGGAATATAGAAGTTGATTTGTACCTTGAAGGGGGCGGTGCCTCCACTCGAGGAAGATGCGTCGCCTGTTGGTATTCGTCAAAGGATTTGCATGAAATTATCCATCATTGTGTTCCTCTGTTGCGTGAGGGATTCCTCAAGATAAATTTTGAAAGGATCTCCTATAATTTCATATTTATTTTCTCCTGCCATGAGAGGTCTCTTGGGCGTGCAAGTGTTTTTTTCCTCAAAAGAAACAAACTCGAGACCCAATTCTTTGTACCCTGACCTCGTTGGGGACATGCATTAAGACGACAAGGAGCAGACCACTCTGATACCACTAATCCATATTTTATGAGAAGAACAAAATGAATACATATTATTAAAATATGCTTAACAGAGATATAGTAAAACTAGTTTTCTATTAAATAAGGAAATAAGCTGAAACTGTAAAATATACAGGAAAACAAGCTTGTTGGAATGGTGGCGGCTTATCTCTGAGAAGAGATGTGAAAGTTGCGCTCATTCAAAAGAAGATGATTAAAATGAGGCTCTCAAGGAATTTTTACAATAAATAGGAATGTCAAAAACCCTAGACATCCAAAACCTAACCCTAGGAGATGAAGCGCCAAAAGTCATGTGGGCCCCATTTGGGTAAGTTAGTACATCAACTTCTCGGGGTTGTAACTTTTGCATATGATCTTCGTTTTAGGAGCACGATAGCCCATTGGAAAGGTATCATCAAGGAGATTCATTTTTGGGGCTCAATTAGAGCCTTTAGTTGTCCTTGAGAAGCTCTATCCCAAAAAACCTTCATTTAGGCCCTCAAAATGGCCCCGAAAGTTAAAACTGCTAAAAATAATAAATTGCCAAAATTGCTAGAAAATTGTTTTGAGTGAGTTGGAAAAGGTGGGTGGCCACTGATATCCACCTAGATCAATAATGGTTCCTAATCCGACGTCCCTTGTATTTATGGTTACAAGACTCGTCATTGGATCTACAACCATGGCTCTCCTCTATCATGTTTTGTCCTTGATAATATTTCTCACCAAATTCTATGATGGGTGGGAAGGTGATTAGACCTCGCACTTTCTCTTCTGGTCTACCAATATTTCTTGTGGCATGCGTCTACTTATTCTAGTGATAACAAAATTTCCCTTTCGAGTGTGCTTTGCTTTTTAGATCTTCTTTCACATTCTTCATCATGGAGGGATTAACCATGTTTCGGCCCATCCTTTCCTAAATTCTCTTTGTCATCCTTGTCGTTCACTTTAAATGACTCCTCTTTTGTGCTCATGTTTCCCGGAGGCCACCTATCTTCTCTTTCTAGCTTGAGGTATGGACCCTCTACATGGAGGGTTGTCCTTTCATCCTCTAAGCATGTCATCATAGATCTAGGCCATCTGTCCTTCTTGAACACTTCATGATGAGGGCCATGCTCCCAAGTGTCCAGGACGGTGTGCTCCATCGCTTCCCTCCCCGTTGTCATGTCGTCTGGGCAGCTGCATTGGATCTGTTCTTCTATTCCACCTTTCAGTGGTTCCCCTAGATGTCAGATATGAAACTATTCATGCATTATGACACCTAGGTTGGCCATGCAATTGGCCACCATGTTGGTCTTCCTTATGATCGGCTCGGTGACTATGGCCACTAGGGAAGTTACCATGGATCATATAACTGAGAACCCATAGCTTAAGTGCTAATTCTGAGAAACACTCTCTGCCTTGACCCCATTCATGAGTTGTTGAAGACATTTTATGACCAGAAGGGAATCACCCTCAACCTCCAGGGACTAAAATCCTCTTTATATAGCTATTTCGATGCCTCTCCTGAGTCTCACCAACTCCAGTGCATTATTCGAAGTGATTCCCAGATTGGACGCAAAGAGAAGGAGGGTTTCTCCTTTGTGTTTCTTGAAGACCCCTCCTTCCCTTGTCGGGACTAGGTTTCCTTTATATGCATTATCAAATTTTATCTTAATGAATCCTTCCTGAGGGGGTCTCCAGAAATCTCAAATTCGATATTTTCTAGTATTTTTCACCTGAGGGTTCTTATTGAGGCATGGATCCAAATTCTAATTTTTGAAGATGGATGTTTTGGGAGTTTGTACCTGGATATCTTATGTTGTCCATTGGGTTACTGCAATGGATTTGGTCATATTTCTGTTGATGTGCTCCCATAGTTGATTTTTGGTAATGGCTTTGTCTTTGAAAATTCTTTGGTTCCTTTCTTTCCAAACATTCCACATAAGGATACCTGGGAAAATTTCTCAAGCTCTGTTAATGAGAGAATTGTTAAAAGGGTTATCTCTCCAAAGTTCTATAGTGGCTACAAAATTGTCTTTTTACAGTTCCATTCTACGAAAGTTGGTGGCTCCTTTGTCCCAGAGTTGCATTGTGAAATTACATTTACTCAAAATATGATCTTGAGTCTCTTCAGAATCATAACAAAGACTGCATCTTGATGGCCTAGCAAACCCTTTTCTAATAATTCATTCCAAAGTTAATATTATTCTATTAGCTACCAACCATAAAAAAGCTGAAATTTTGGGCCAAAGGGATTTAGACCAATTTTTATTCCATATGGTTTTGATGTGAGGAAGGTCAGAGTCCTACATAATTTGATAGGCTGTTTTGACCCTGAACTCTCCATTTCCTTGAAATCCCTAGTGAATAATGTCTTCCTGTTAAGGTCCTAACACGCACATAGGTAGATCGATGTATTCGGATGAAATAAAGGTCAATATTAATAAGACCTTCCAATAAAATAGAATAAGGCGAATGT
>JASDQU010202132.1:1846-13376 GCA_032191745.1 Picea mariana | reverse complement strand
TGTTTCTTTCTACTTCATGTTCAATCTCACATGAATTTATCTCTGATAGATAGATCTATTTCAAGCTAATATCAATAGAGTAGGAAGCATTTGTACTATTGTTTGTCTACAAGGCTCATCGAGGAGCGAAATATTGGAGCTCAACTTGGAGTGTGCAGGGACAAACTCCGATAAAAGGTACTTCTTTTCTCCTTCCTCCTTATGCATTAGTTTGTATAGGTTTGAAATGAAGTTAGTGACCATGATAAGAAATTTTTGTCTTAGAGTTAAGAGTCTAGCTCTTTGAGGAGATCTACCTGTCCGCAGGGAGATTTTCCTTCAACACAATGGAGTCTCCCCACCATCCTCAAGTTTGACTCCTGATAGGAAAGGAGTCGGAGCAGACTTACAGTCTGTCATGTGGAATCTGTCAAGGAGATCTTGTGCATACTTGGCCTGAGATAGTTTGATGCCTGATGCATCATGACCGATATCGAGTCCAAGGAATAAGTGTAGCGGACACATGTCCATCATCAAAAACCTATCATGAAGAATCCTCTTGACTGCAGCAATTGTTGAAGTCGATCACCCGGTGATCAACAAATCATTGACATACAGAACTAAACGTAGAAGTGAATCAACCGTCCTGATCATGTAGAAATTCGGGTCTGATTTACAATGTACAAAGTTATGTGACAACAGGTAGGAATCCATCTTGTCATACCATTCCCTCGAAGCCTGCATGAGGCTATAAAATGACTTCTTCAGTTGACAGACCAAAGATGAGTCCTACATAAATCCCTGGGGCTACTCCATGTAGATCTCCTCATAGAGATCACCATGAAGAAATGCATTCTTCACATCCACCTGTTGGACTTTCCATCCCTTGTCTACTGCAATGGCAAGTGCCAGTCGTATGGAATCCATATTCGCTATTGGAGCGAAGGTCTCATCATAGTGAGTACCATGAACCTACTGAAAGATTTTGGTGACAAGCCTAGATTTGTATCTGCTGATCTGTCCATCCGCTGCACTCTTGGTCCTATAGACCTATCTGCATCTGACAAGTTCCCTCCCAGAAGGAAGGGGAAATAGATCCCAAGTCTGGTTCTCGAGGAGGGAGTTGTACTCCTCCTGCATGGAGGATTCCCAAAATGGATTTCTAGCAGCCTCGCCATAAGACTTTGGATCTAAAGAATGAACCAAGAAAATATGCCTCAAAGGCAATGGTTCAATGGTAGTGAGTGCAACAAGAGGCTTATCGAAATCAGAACGAGTCCTCCTAGTATCAACTGGATCACTGACGAGATCCCCTGCATCCTGAAGAGTAGTTTGTGCCCACTTGGGCCTCTTCTTTGGCTCTGCAACTGCATCTGGATGCTCTAACTCTGCATCTAACTGTACTAATTTTGAATTTGAATCTAAATCATCTAAGTCCTCTTAAATAGAAATTTCATCTGAAGAAGAGTCGACATGTGCATGCTCATCATCTCAGACAGGTGGAGGAGTGAAGGTGTCTGCATGTAGTTGTTGGGGTACATGTGAGACACTTTCCTCGAATTGGAAACTACGCTCAATGATGAGCCAATCCGAGGAAGGATCAATAAGTCGATATCCTTTCACACCATTAGGGTATCCAACAAAAATGCACTCAGTGCTCTGTGGATCAAGTGCCTTCCTCTTTTCAAAGGGAATCTGGGCCCATGCACGTGAACCAAAAATGCGGAAGTGGTTCACTTCCGGTTTGAGGCCACTCCAAGCCTTGTAGGGGGTATTATCCTTGACATATCTATGGGGAAATCTATTTTGGATGTATGTTAAACAGTTAAGTGCTTCAACCCATAGTCTTTGTGGTAGTGACTTTGCATGCAACATGCAAGATGCCATCTCCTTTAGAGATCGGTTTTTCCACTTAGCAACTTCATTTTGCTTTGGAGTATAGGGAACTGTGTGAAACAACTAAATCCCTTCCTCATGGAAAATATTATGGATCTCATGATTTACATACTCTCCCCCATTATCATTTTAGAGGACTTTAATCTTCTTTTCAGATTGTGTCTCAGCCAAAGCTTTGAAATCTTTGAGGTGTTGAAAGACCTCAAATTTTTTCCTGAGAAAGTAGATCCATGTAAAACGTGACAAATCGTCAACAAAAATGAGAACAAACCTCATTTTTCTGATCGATGGATGCGGAAAAGGACCCATGAGGTCAGTGTGGATCAAATCTAAAGGTGCGGAAGCTCACTGAGACTTTCCCTTGTCGAATTTCTCTTGAGGGTGTTTTCTGAGAACACATCCCTCACATACTCCCTTGGAGAAATGGATGTTTGGTAGACCATCAACTAATATTTGCTTTCTAAGCTGTTGCATGTATCTAAAATTCAAATGTACAAACCTTTCGTGCCATATCCTACTACATTCATCAACATGAGTAAGCAGTAAAGCAGAGTCAGGTTCAATGAATTTAGAAAATGTATACAATCTAGACTGATGATTTACCTCACTGGTAGCACCCTGGAGTTGGTTTGCATGTCGTAGATGTCCACGCCATTTGGTGTGAATACAAATTTATTTCCAGTGCTAAAATTCATCATCTGATACACGGAGAGAAGGTTGACAGAAAGCTGGGAATATGCAACACATTCTCGAAACTTTCGTTGGTAAGTTCAATCCTTCCTTTGTCGGTGACTTCGACAAAAGAGTTTCCCCCATCAGAATAAGAGGACCTTTGCATGCATCCAAAGAAAAATATACTACTTTTGAGGCAACCATGTGATGTGATGCTCCTGAATCAACGATCCAAGCATCGAGAGAGGAGTTGATGGCAATCAAGGCATGGCTAGAATTGCCTTTCTTGGAATTCAAATCTTTTGGCTTCTTTTTCTTTGCACCCTTGGGGTTGCGATATCCAAGGTTGTTTTGCTGAAGTATTTGAGACATCATATCTATTTTTTTTCTGCATGCATGTGGATTCTAGATGGAATCCTTTGTGACAGTATGTGCATTTCTCTCCTTTTCTTCCCTTTTCTCCTTTGGATCCAGAGGCATCGATGAAAGCTTTTGTGTACCCTTCCTTCTTTGGATGTGCATGAGCTTTCTGCTTATCTTTATCTTTATATTTATGATATTTTTGTCTGCCATCATGCACAGTGAGTGCATACACCCTTGGGCCTTTGATTGCGCCCATGTTGATGAGCTTCATTTTCTCTTGTGTCAGGGATTCGATAAAGTCCTCAAGAGAAGGCATCTTCCAGCTGGATCTAGAGGTGAAACTGACAGTATGGAATGTAGATACAAATATAGAGAATTTAGGACCAATCTTGGAGAGAATGGTGAGAACCATTTGTTTCTCCTCCTTCGATTTATCAACCCCGCAAGCTTTGAGTTGCAATAGTAAATCCTTGAATTTTGTAAATAAATCTTGGATATTCTCGAAGATTTTTGGATCCAATGTGAGCAAATCCACCTCTAGCATGTCTCCCCTCATCTCATCCTGTTTTCCAAAGATCCCTTCCAATATGGTCTAGGATTCATTGGGAGTCTTATAGGAAGATATATGAAAAAGGAGATCGAGAGAAATAAGACTACAAATTGTTCTGAGTGCCTCATCCATGTGATTTAAGTACTTGGGTTTTTCTATGGATGATGTCAGCTCTGAATGTGTATTCATGGTTAACCTTTACAACCCTCTGGACCAGATATGTATGGATATTTTCTCCTTCCATGCAAAATAGTTGTAAGGCGTAAGAATGAATTCTTTTTGGAATTCCATCTTTCCGTTGTCTTCAATCTTTTGTACCTGCAAAATATTTTAGTGTAGATTTTGCTTAGCAGTTTGTTGGCTCTGATACCATGTAAATGTGTTGAAACTGAACATAATAGATATATCTAAACAATAATACACACATTTGCAAAGATAATTTGAGAAAAAAGAAGAAGGAGAGAAAGAATAGAAAGAATTCTCATTAACCGTTGTGAATAATGAATACTTTACACATGATATACTCTATATAACTCAATGAGTTCGAATTGAGGATAACCAATGTGCCATAGTGGTGGTATAGAGTGATCGAGACACACACCAGGAGTTACGGGAGTGAACTTCCACCTATTCTAGTCTCTCAGGCAGTTACAGGAGTGAACTGCCACCTAGTTGAGTTAACTAGTCAACTAGTCTTCAGTTAACTGAATAAACAGAGAGTAGTGAGGCGTTAACTCAGGGAATCAAGTCTAATGCACCACTTTGGTGATGATCCAAAGGCAAGGTCGAATTATCATGGTGATGATCCCGATGTTGCATAGTGATGATCTCAATGCAACAACTAAACTCAACTCAACTAGTCAAACTGAAGTGTCAACTGAAAGAGAATATTCTCCAAGTGGAATATTCTCCCCTAAAATATAGGAGACTCAATAATGACTAATTATGACTAATAAATAAGGAATAACCTTAGGAAAAATAAATCCTAGGTGTGTGTGAAGTAACTCCAACAACATAAGCATCACATATGAACATAAAATTTTTATAATAGAGTTCATCCCTAGTGGACTACGTATCTGGGTCCTGCTCTCAAATGGGTAGGCCTTTTTATTAACCCAACAAAATAATTTGGAAAAATACATAAGTATACCTCATTCTGGAATTAAATATTGAATTCATGGCATCGAATTACCCAAAAATGACTATCTCCACCTCTCAATCCAACTCTGGCACTCCCAGGCCCAAGAGAAACTCGGTCTCAATTTTTGTGCCCTACAACCTGCAATTAATGCCAAGAAAATGCCTCGTAATCCATTTTTGGCGGTACCTTCACACTCCTCCTCCTGCACTGGGCGGGTTTCAAAATTTAAATAAATTTTGGGGCATTGTAAACAATGGAGGTCATTTTTCCTAGTGGTTGGCAGAGCATTTGTTAAGGTGTATATAGTGGGGGAGGTCTCAGGGTCGAGCCCATGGGCCTCCCCTTTTGCGTGTTGGTTATAACATACATACATATATTTAAATGGTGGTTCCACCAAAGTTAGTAGTGGTTTATATATGACCGTTGGGTGCCATATTTGGCGGGTTTCCGCCGGATTTGGCGGACCCGCCAATTCTTTTTTTATTTTTGGAAATTGGTTCTCGGGCTCTCATTGGGAATTTTCCCATTGCCATGTGGAAATGCATGAATCAGCCACGTGGCAGCCAACCATTAGGCCACACCAACCAATTATACAGTCACCTACCATGTTAGCATATGGTCTAACACCTCAGCTGCCACATCATCCTGCCACATCACCATACGGTCTACCACGTGGCTGTAGAAACTTCCACGTGGCACATTTTTACTGGTCCATGAAATGGCCCAAAATTTCAAAAATTGAGTGACACGTGGCATCCTCTGGTACTGCCACATCACCTTGTTGATTTCAGCATGAAACGTGTCACCTCCTATGTGTTCCATGTATGTTGTATGGATGCTAACATCATTCATACTGATGTTCAAGTTAGTATTACAGATGTTGAATCATCCCCTACTGATTAGGCTAGGTTGACCAAACTTTGACCACATATATCTTTTGATCCTTCTCTCTGTTTGATGAACCATTTTCACTGTTGGAAATCTTGTGACACGTTCTTCGTGATGATGCCATTTTCACTAAGGTTTGAGGACTTTGAATGTTTTCCCTTTCTCTGTCTGCTGATGCCATTTTAAGCTTCCTGAGTTGCTTCTGTGAGTCTTGAGCCATCCTTAGTCTTCTCTTGATGCTTTTTGGATCACTGAGTAGTAGGGAGAAGACTACAATGAGAGCTTGTTCTAGTAACCAGATATACCTCTACCCGAGCCATTATATCTCCTGTAGTATCCATTGGTTGGAGTTTACATCAAATGAATGTAAAGATTGTTCTTCTCAACAAAGTAATTGAAGAAGAAGAATATGTAGAGAAACCTCAAAGTTTTTGAAGTATACCAAAAAGAGACCCTTGTATGTAGATGGAAGAAGACCTTGTATGGATTCAAGAAGACTTGGTGAAAAACCTCTCATGTACAACATGAGCATGGTGAAAACTTCCTATGATAGAGGAAGTATATTTAAATGGTTCTTCAGAAGTTTGGGATGATGGATTACAAATCCATGTAAAAATCCCATGATGACAGATCTGAAAAAGTTGAGAGACTCTAATCCAGTACACCCATCTTTGTATCGACAATCGATTGGATCATTAATGTATTTGGAGAATACTCAATTGGATATTTTTTTTGTGGGACGTTTGAGTTATGATATACAACTACATGGATTTATCTATTTGGATTGAGCAGGGAGTGCTACTTGGATATGTTTTAGTTTGATATTTTCCACGATGTCATGCCTAGCAGGAAACATAAGTCTAATGCACTCAGCACTGCAGAAGAAAAGTACATTGCATCTTTTGATGCTTATATAGAAGCAATACGACTCTGTAAGTTGGTTTTTAGACTGTTGATCAGGTGTTGGATTCGACCGTGATATATTGTGATGATCAAAGTTGTGTGAAGATTTCATAGAACCCGATGTTCCATGATAGGTCTAAGCACATTGAGATTGATTATAATTTTTTCCATGATAGAGTATAGAGGGGAGAAGTGGTTCTCCAGTATATCTCCATAGGTGATAAGATAGAAGATATTTTGGTAAATCCTTTTTCCAAGATGAAAGTTTGCGTACTTAAGGGACAAGCTGGGGATCGTGGAGACAAATTCCTTATTGAAAAAGGATGTGATTACTCCCAGGTTGGGAGAGAGAACTTATATGTTATTGATTTATGGATAGTCATTTTCCAGTTTGGAAAATGGTCCAGGTTGGGAAGATCCTTTCCAGTATGGAAAGTGGTTCGAGATTTCTAAAAGATAGTCATTTTCTAGTTCGGAAAATGGTCTAGATCGGACAATCATTTTCATAATGAAAATTGTCTGATAGATTGCTAATGTACCATAGAAAATGATTCCCTTTATGGCCAATGTGGGGGAATGGTCTAGAGAAATAATTCTTCTTGGTAGTCACACTAAGTAGTGGTCAAGTAGAATGGTCCACCTCGCTAGGAATTCATTCTTTCAAATTTCATAGTTGTGAGAAGTTTCAAAGAATGGTCTGTTTTGGAGGTTGGTGCAGGACAATCATTTCCATAAGAAATGGTCTGGACATTCATTCCCTAGGGTAGACTTATTCCTCCAGGTTTCATTGTGATTAGTGCTGGAGGAATGGCCCAGTTAGGTGAATGGTCCAGGTTCAAAAATCAAGGACATGCATTCCCTAGGGCAAACTCATTCTCTCCAAGTTGCACTATGATTATTGCCAGAGAAATGACCTAGTTAGGTGAATGGTCTAGGCTTAGAAATCAGGGACAATTATTCTTCTGTGCTTGGGAAGAATAGTCAATATATCCCATGGCTGATGTTTTACTTTCCGAGGGCAGATTTTCTTCCATATCTCATAGATGTGAGTGGAAGAATGGCCCATATGACTTAGTTTGTATCATGATATTTTTATGCATGTTGATATCAGATGATATGATTTTTGTAGAGACTGTATGTCTATGGACAATAGTTGTATGCTACTCTGGTGGATGTGATCCATTGGTAGTGATTGTATGTGATTGGTTAGTAGCAGTGTGCTACTGAGATTTTTTATGTACCATTGTATAGTAGCTATATACTACTATGAATAAACACAGTTGTGTTCTATTGGATGCCATTGTTCTTATTTCCATGGAGACTATCTAGTTGGATAGTGATGATGGTGCTCATGATTATATCATGAGATAGCATGTGTGGTTATCATGATGCTATCGGTTGAATGGTATATTTGTTCTTAAGACCATTTCCTTTAATACCTCCCTAGCTAGGAGGAAGATTTGATATTATGGTAGATGCAGGAGGTATTAACCTCCACGTGTAACCTTTGACAAGACTAGAATATTTTGGGAAGCAAGAGAAACCTTAAAACATTGAATAATAACCCTAGGAGACAAGTTGGCTCAAGAGAATGTTTAAATATTAAGTTATTAGCCTCCATAATGATCCAAAAAGGATCTAGAGAAGACTAAGGACAACTCAAAACTCGTAGAAGCAACTCAAGAAGCTCATAATGGCCTTAGCAGATAGGGAAAAGGAAAATATTCAAAGTCCTCAAAACTCAGTGAAGGTGGAATCATCACGAAGAGTGCATCACAATATTTCCAACAACACAAATGGATCATCAAATGGAGTTACGGATCAAAATATATTCACGGTCAAATTTTGGTCAACGTAGCCTAGTCAGCAGTGGATGAGTCAACATCCATACTGCTAATGTCAGCATCAGTACAGATGATGTCAACATATTCACAACATGCATGGCACACGTAGGAGGTGACACATGTCATGATGATGTGGTTCCACTAGAGGCCACCACGTATCACTCATTTTTGGCATTTTCAGGTCATTTCGTGGACGAGTAAAAATGTGCCACATGGTAGTCCATACAACCATGCGGTAGACTATATGGTGACATGGCAGGATGATGTGGAAGATGAGGTGGGAGACTGTACACTGATGTAGTAGGTGATTGTATAGTTGGTTGACGTGGCCCAATGGTTGGATGCCACATGGCCCAGTCATGGGCTACCACATGGCAGTGGGAAAATGCCTAATGAGTGTCCGAGAAAGAAATTCTAAAAATATAAAAAATATTGGTGGGTCTGCCTAATCTGACAGAACCCCTCCAAATATGGTAGCCAATGAACATATCCAAACCTATGCTAAATTTGGCAAAACCATTGAATTTATTAATATATATATGTTATAACCAACACCCAAAAGGGGAAGCTCATGGGCTCGATCCTGAGACCTCCCCCTTTATCTATGCCTTAACAAATGCTCCACCAACCACTAGGAAAAACGACCTCTATTGTTTACAAAGCCATAATTTTTATTTAAAAATTGAATCTACCCAGTGCACTAGGGGAGGCGCGTGAGGGTAAAGATGACACGTTTTATAGGGAATTTTCTTGGCATTAATTGCAAGTTGCATGGTATGAAAACTGAGACATAGTTTCTCTTTGGCCTGAGAGTGCTAGAGTCAGATTGAGGCATGGAGACAATCATTTTTGGGTAATTTGACACCACGAATTCAATGGTGCTGTTTGTTTTCTGATCTGAGCAAAGCTTATGCAACTTGATTCCAGAATGAGGTATACTTATGTATTTTTTCAAATTCTTTTGTTGAGTTAATAAAAAGGCCTATCCATTTGAGAGCAGGACCTGGAGATGTAGTCCACCAGGGACGAACTCCGTTATCAAGTTTTTGTGTTCAAATTTGATGCTTATGTCTCTTCACTATTAAGATTTTCCTTCTTTAATGGTGCGATTTAATTTATGCTCATTTAATACAATTCTTTATAATTCACTTTGATGAAAATATCCTAGATCATGTTGGTATTAGAGAATTCATCTTTGACTTGAATTTTTGAGTGTGAATGCTTACTAGGTCCAAGCATAAACATGGTCAATAGAACTCTTAAGACTTTCAATCCCAAAGTTGGTTGTGCATCCCGAGGGAAGAAAATGGAAGAAGACTACAAGCTTGATGAGCAGGAGAAAAACTTCCATATGGTCTTTTATCACATGTTAGAAATGGTCGAACAAATGTATAGAGACTACGAGAAGAGGATGAAGAAGATAGGGAAAAAAAAGGAAGCACAAGATGATGATGATGTTTTGGTAAATCAAGGGGCTGGAGGAGACCCTCCTGAGCCTATATCTTCACCATCAAGTTCTTGTTCTTCTTCCCCTGAGCATTTTCATCATTCTCATCATGCTAGCCATAAAGCCTCTTTTAAGAAACCATTATTAAAGCTTTATGTAAAATTTTCTTTACCTATGTTTAATGGAGATGATAATCCTAAAAAGATAGATAATTGGATCCGACAGGTTGAAGTATATTGTCATGTTCAACATATTGATGAAGAGGAAGTTAAAGTGTAATTGTCTTCTCTTCGATTGGAAGGCACCACTCTCGTCTAGTGGGAGAGAAAAATTCAGGATAAAAGTAACTTTGGTAATCTTCTTTCCTCATGGTCGAAATTTAAATCAGAGACAAGGAAGCAATTTTATCGATTGGGTTATTTACATAAAGCAATGATGGAATGACAAACTTTAAGACAAAGTAAAGGTCAAACTGTACAAAGTTTCACAGAATAATTTAGGAAGAAAGCTCTTTCATTAAACATTCCTTTGGATTCTTATGAAACTTTAATAAAGTATATTGGCACACTTCACAGTTATATTCATCATACTTTTTTACTGTTTAACCCCACCAGTCTTGACGAAGTTTGTGTGCAAGCCACTCACCTTGAGAACAGGGGAAATCGTGTTCAAGAAGATCCCACAAAGAAACCTTCCAATATCCCACATAAGCAATTTAAGAAGTTTAAAAGGAAGGACAAGAATACTGCCATAGTAAATAGAGAAGAAGGAAAGCCATCTTTCACTCATTGCAAGAAAAGTGGTCATTATGATGGACACTGTTGGAAACTACATCCATAAAAGAGACCGAAACAGTTCAGTGGAAAGGGGAAGACAAAAACCTTTGCCACAGTGCAACAATATCTTGGTTCTAATTCAGGAGACGAAGGAAATATCACAACAATTGGAGTTCAAGGTAAATATCCCCTTCATGCTAGTTCAAATTCTAATAATAAATCTCACGATGATGACTGAAAGAGGAATGAATTATTTCACATAGAGTTGTATCTAAACACACAAAGATAGATACATTATTTGATTTGGGTTCCCAAGTAAACTTGATATTTGAAGCACTTGTAAAAAAGATGGGTCTTGAAACAAAACCACATCCAAAGCCTTATCCTCTTGGTTGGGTATGTGATAAATAAAAACTTAATGTCACCAAACAATGTAGGGTTAGATTTGCTATTGTTTCAAAGTTGATTGATGAAGTGGATTTGGATTTTGTATCACTTGATATATATGGCATAGTTTTGGGGAGTCGTTATCTTTATGATAGAAAAACAATCTTCTTTCGTCATGAGAACAAATACCACCTTACTAAGGGGGGAGTGGAATATATTGTTAGAGCTCACAGCATGAGGTTAAACAAAACACTTGTTAGTGTAGGTCAAATGAAGAGACTCATAAACACTAATAAGAGATATGTACTCATGGTCATAAGGGAGAAATATGTCGGAACATCCAACACTTTCCAAGGATGTGATCCTTCTCATAATAAATAATTAATTGATATTGTTTCTAAGTATGATGATATTTTCTAGGAACCAGATGGATTACATCCTAAGAGGGAAATCAAACATGAGAGACATATTTAACATGATTCTCCTCTTCCTAATGTGGGCATGTACAGGATGTTAGTTGTAGAGATGACAGAGATCAAGAAGCAGGTACAAGGATTATTGGATCAAGGGGTCATCAATTGCAGTTCATCTCCTTGTGGTTCTCTGATCGTGATGGTGCCAATGAAAGATGTCACATGGTGAATGTGTGTCGATTATTGGGCCTTAAATTAAATCACGGTGAAA
>JASDQU010202131.1:0-12077 GCA_032191745.1 Picea mariana | reverse complement strand
TGTTTGTTTTGACAACTTTGGAGAGTTATGCTCACAGCCTAATCCAAAGTACTACACCTATTCTACTGTTGGTGGAGGATTCTAGCAAAGAAAAAGTTCTAGATAAATTTTAGTTTGCGTTGATTTTAATGGTTGTTCTTTACGCAAAGGGGTGCATGGAAGTGAAACAAATGGAATTATGACTCAGACCCAAAGAATGCATCAAGCATGATAAGCAGTCATTTCCTTTCGATGAACATCTAGCTAAGGGAGAGAGAGAGTTCTTTCACTAACAAGCACAACTACGGAATGCTCTCAAACAATTCTTTTTCTCAATCAAATCCTGATGTAATGCAAACTTTTAAATGCCTTCTAATATGCTCAATCAATCATGAGGATATCTTTCTTGTTTGCGTATGAATGATGATCAATGAAATCACAATGCTTATCTTTGCTAATTATCTTCTTGGTATGAATGAGAACCAAACTAGCATAAGCAAAAACACACAAACAATACACCCTTCGTAGCAATCAAACGAAAAACGAAAGAAACAATCAAAGAAAAAGACAAACTTCACACCCAAAAACAAGAGCTGAAGAACAATGATCCTAACTGAAATCAAGATAAAGAGGCCTGTAGGCTGTTGATGACCTTCACCAAGGTTTTGCTCAACTGAAGAGAAAAGAAAAGCAATGTATAAATCTCAAGCTTTACTCAACAGGAAAACTCAAATGAAAATAGGTGAAGAAGGCTACAAGATCCAATCAAAAAGGTGTTTGTTCTTCAACAAGACTGATGTCAAGGCTAAACAGGGAGAAGAATTGACTCACTAGATCACTCAGCAAAAAGCCACAGAGGCAAACCCTAAAAAAAATGCAATTGTGAAGGGTTTTTGGGCCAAAAGGAGGCTGGTGCTCTGTTGCCAAGGGCAAAGAGCATTATAGCACTCTGTGTAGGGCCACAAAAAGCGCTGGCGCTTTGACAACACTAGGTTAGGGGCGCCAGGGTCTGAAAGTCCCAGAAATGTCAAAAAATTTCAAAAATTGAGATCTGAACTTGACAAATATGCTGAAAGTGATAGGGTAAGGAGCCAATCAGCTCATGAAACTAATCAAAGAGGGTTAAACCAGGTATGAAACAATCAAGGGGAAGAACAAGGTCAATGAGGAGAAAAATCCAAACAAAGGGTTTTGATTCAAGGCTATCTCCCCAGTGGAGTCGCCAGTTTCTGTTGTAGGAAAATCTGCCTGCGGACAAGTAGATCGACCTCTAAGGCTTGACCTTAACCCTAGACAAAAAAATGATTATCGTGGACACTGAATTCCTTTCAAATATATCTAAGCCTAATGCATGAGAAGGAAGGATGATAGAAGTACCTTTTAACCGACGTTTGTCCCTGCACGCTCCGAGTTGCACTCCAATCCTTTTGCTCCTCGGTGAGGTCTGTGGGCAAAACGAGATACGACCACTTCCTACTCTACTGACATTAGGTTGAAAACAGATCTATCAACGAATGATAAGTTTATGCAACATCAGACACAAACTAGAAAGAAACAGGCCAAGCTTGTCATATTAATGAGAATGACGACAACAGTGCTTACAATCGTAGATGCGAGTGCGGCAGCTTCGTCAAGTCCTCTTCGTCTAACCCTTGCATGAAAGATCCACAACCTGGATGACAGTAGCTTCAATGATTGCTCTCCTTGGGCTGACTGCAAGTTTCCTCCAAGATCATAAGTTCCATATGCTCAATTCTTCCTCTCAGCTATGTTCCAACACCACTTATGAGATCATAAGTTTGGTGTAATTCTCTTCTTCCAGTCCTCACTTATGAGATCATAAGTTTGGTATCATTCTCCAATTTGCAGCCCCTTTCACCATTAGAAAGCTTGCTTATATAGCCTTGGAGAGGCTCAAAAATCTTGAGATATCCTTGGGGAAGGTGAGGATTTTCCTCCTTCAGTTGAGGACCTGCCCTAAGATCATGGATTGATCAGGGATTCGATCTCAACTACCTTCCAA
Source organism: Picea mariana (assembly GCA_032191745.1). Taxonomy (NCBI): domain Eukaryota; kingdom Viridiplantae; phylum Streptophyta; class Pinopsida; order Pinales; family Pinaceae; genus Picea; species Picea mariana. The sequence continues at coordinate 10,075 of JASDQU010202131.1, read as the reverse complement.
GAATGAAAATATGCTTCCCCCATTCGTCTCAACAGCTTAACAACTTCCCAGAATAGGTAGCGCCCCCTCAAAAGGGCCATCAGAGCATTGTAGTGCTCCCTAGTAGGCTTTAGGGGGCGCCAACGCCCTCAAAATCTATAGCGCTCCCTCAAAAGGGCCAAGGAGCGTTATAACGCTCCCTGACAGTGTATGGGAAGCACCGGCGCTCTGAGATAGTGTAAGGGGGAGCGCTCCTCTCCAAAAACTCAGTTTTTGAGGTGCTTTTAGGTGGCAAAAGGTTTGCAAGCCTGCTGAATCATTTCTCCTCTCCCAAATCAAATGCTTGAGGTGTTTCAAGTGTCCTTCTCATGTCGTTATAGGCATGACATAGGCATCATGGCAACATGCTTTGTTTGATGTTTTTATGACACTTGTGAGCAACATAGACACTTGCAACCTTGTGAGCAAAATGTGACACTTGCAACCTTTGTAATGACGACACTTGCAACCTTGTGAGCAAAATGCGACACTTGCAACCTTTGTAATGACGACACTTGCGACACTATCAAAGTGAGTAATTTTGATGTGTAACAATAATTGGCGACCATACTGGGGATTGATCTTCTTTCTTAGGGTTTGAAGTGCTTTTCTCCTTAGATTTCTCTCATTTCTATTATGGTTCTTTTTGTATCATTGCTTGACATCTCCTATTCACTCTAGGTCTGAGTTTTCAACCTTTCTCCCTTGCCTGGCCTTGTTTTAAATCATATACATGCCTTTTGCCTTGAAAATCACATATATACACGGGTTGTCTCACTACAAGCTACGTATATACGCTATGTTTTCTTGAATAGTCGCACACACCTCTTTCCCTTTCCTATTTTCTTGGTCTAGTGTTTGCTGGGTGGGATTTGATGCTCGCTGAGCCTTCTTGGGTCTCTGTAGTTCCTTTTAAGTGCTTGTGGGATGATAGGAAACCCTCTTTTGGTTGAATTTCCGGGCGAAGTCTTTCTCTTCATATTTTAATTTTTACTGTCTTTGTACATTGGGCTGGGTGTTTTGTTGCTTGATATCCTACTTGAGTTATCTCTTTTTTTTACACAGTAGGGTTGTATATCAAGTTACTTTTCAATCCATGCATTTTCGGTTTTGATATATTGAAAATACAAAAAAAAATATTCATTTTGCATTTCTTGGAATTTTTTGTCTTTTGAGTCTTTACCATTAGCTTAGTGCATATAGTGAAAGATTTCATTTTTACTTCTGAATCGCAGAGTTGAATTTGAAAATTGCATCGTTTTTAGAAGCATATCATTCATTAAAAGTTAAAGTTAGGACTTTGCATTATTTTCATATTTACTTTTCTTGCAGAGTCATAAAACCATGAGTTTCACTACCATACCTTTTTGAGTAATCACGACCATAAAATCAATGCTATAATTTAAAATTTATTAGTCATGATTTTATTTTCTAGGGTGCACAAACTAGCCTAGGATTTAGTGCCTTGGAATAGGATTTTGTGAGTAAACTTCTCCAAGGCAATTAAATCAACATATGTGTCTGAGTCAGGGAGTGGAGAAATCCATTTTATAATTGGTAAGATCAAGAGGCTCTTCTCACACTGAATTTAATCACAAGGTCACACGAAGTTGGTTGAAGGGATATCCGCCCGATACCTTCCTAGCGTTAGAGATATTTCCGGGGATATATTTGTATCTGGGGATCTTGTTAGTTCCCTTACCTCCATGAGAGGCGGTGCTTTCAAGGTTTCGAGCTTTTCTATACTTCCCATACAATGGACTTGACTTACGACTGCTTGCTTGTGCATCGGTTATATAGTGGTTTATTAGATGCTTGACTTAGGTGTCTCATAGGTTACTTGCAGGGGTTATTCTGCAAGTACCCTGGGTCAGATAAGGGTCAAAGATCACACAACATTTATGGAGGATTACCTCTCCGGGGGGATCTGACCGACTGGTTGTTAAGCCCATGAGGGCCCTTATAACTGATTCTATTACCTCTTATCTTTAGCAGGGAGTCTCAGGCCCTCTTAGGCGAGGCATACCTTCTTTAGGGAGGGAGACCACTCAACCACTTTACCCCATTTGCATGCATATTGGTGTGCTCTTTTATTACTATTTGTCCTTAAGAGTATATACTGAGTCCTCATTCTCATGGATAGTGGAGTCCCTTTGGCTCCCTCGTTTACTGCTACTTACCCCATGATGCCTACTCAGTTCATGGGGATGAATCCTTCTGTTTCTTATAATAGTATGCAGAACTTCGGTACTCATCCTGCACCTTGGGTCTTTAGTCATTCTCCTGTTGATATGCCTTCACCCTTGAAATCCTCTCCCTAGTCCACTTATGTGAGTCTTAGCATTGGATCCGGGGGCACCATGGCCCCAAGGCATACATATTCGTTTGATACGAGTCATGTCCCTCAACCTTCTTTTATGATGGAAGGTTGGAACCTCCCCACTTACAGATTCAGTCCTAGCTACGCTCCTCTAGAAGCCAATACTCACATGGGTGCTTACTCTACTTACTACACCCCATCCATGTATCCTTCATCTGCCATGTCCATTCTTTCAAATACTTTTCCCATGACGGGTACTCATGTATCCCCGGGTGTTTCTTACGGGGAGAATAAATTTTACGGTTTGAGCTACCCTCTTTATGGAACCCCTTCACAAAGGGGGAAACATATATCCTCACATGAATAGTCCTTATCATACTTCCATCTCTTTGCAGAATTCAGTCATGATTCCCATACACACATCTTCGAATCAGTTAAAAGGAGGATACTACCTTTTCGAACATGGACAGGGGGTAAAACATGACCCTTCCTAGATTGCAATGTTTCAGAGTCAATATTTCCCTGGACCTTGGCATAAAATTCCACAGATTACCGCCAGTCCAATCACTGTCAGTCATACTGGAGCTCCATCACCAACCTCTATCAGTCATGTTGGATATGGGTCAACTACTTCTACAAGTCTTGTTGACAATTCGCACCCAGCCGCTGCTAGTCACACTGGGGGAAACACTCTAATCACCACGAGTCATACCAATGTCACATCTCCAACCTATTTACATCATGTAGGAGATGACTCTCCCACCTCTGCCTGTCATGTTGAGAGTATGTTACCAGTCGTTGTGAATGACGATGGGGGCATTGAGAAGCCTAGATGTCTTAGATATAAGCCTAAGTTCCTTTGCAAGTCTTGCGAAGGAGATCACCTTACTCATCTATGTCTAGCTACTACTGAGATACCAGAAGCGTGGGGCTCACCTAAGGGCCCTTCAGATTCTAAGGTGTCTGTGGTTTCCCCACATCCTGTTTCTTGTTTTATCGACACGATAGTAGTGCCACTGCACTCCTCTCCTGACCTCACCTCGGTGGTCAAGGGTGATGTGTCCACTATCCTTGTTGCCATGCATCCTCTTCAACCTAGAGTTGAAGAAATGGTAGTAACAGTGAAATTTCTGGTCAATCCTACTCTCCTTGTAGAGGGTGATGCATCTTTCAACTATGTCATCAACATTCCTGATCCCACACCTTCTGAATGAGAGAGATTTATACTCTCCCCGAGTGCTCTCCCTCCAAGTACCGAGGAAGTTCCCTTCGATTGGGATGCCCTGGTAGGGTATCCCATGTCCCCACCTATGTCTTTTTCGGTAAGAGACATTATCTGATCTATCAAAGAGACTATATACTTCGTCAGTGCCTTATCCTCATCAACTTGGAGGGCTTTGGGCTTTCCCAAGCTTATGTTGGCTATTCATAAAATAATGACATTTCACAGAAGTCCAGCATGGGAGCCTTGGCCTCCCCCGTGACTTGTCACTTAGAATCTTCCAAATGAGTTTATTTTAAGCTCTTTTCTGACTCGTCTAAAAAGAGAAAATATTTCTGAGTGATTTGTCCCTTTCACACTCGTTAAATTGGACTTGAAAGGTCGTGAGTCTTAGTTAAGCTCTTTTTTGACTCATTACCAAAAAGTGAAAAGATCTCAGAGAGAACTTGTCTTTTTCACACTCGTAAATTGGTTTTGAAAAGATGTCTATTTGGCATACGTTTATCCCTTTTTCACACCAAGTAGACTAAAATATATAAAAATGACATTTTTTAGCATTAACTTGTGATTGCATCTCATGCCCTTGCTTGCAGTATTGAGCCTATATCTGGATCTCGCTTTGCGTTATAAACCATTTTCCTTAGCAATTTTTCATTCTCAACCAAGTAGAGCCTTGTTTATATCCTTCGCAATTTGACACCCTATACCTAGGAGGGAACATTCCCTCGAGTGTTCATATCCCTCATGCACGTCCCTACATTGAGCATAGGTATGTTCCATTGATGGAACTAGTTTTTCTTACCTGCGACACTCGTTTCCTCCTCTGTATCATAACATTCATTTGTTTATGAAAAAACAAAAAACAAATACGGTCGGGAAGGGAGTATTATCTTGTATCGACAGTAATCGTGTCACCTTTGAATAGAGCACAAAATTATTTGAGTCCATTCATCATCATAATTTTGGGATGAGCATGGCCTTAAGAAGATGAACTGGTTATAGAGTCTTCTCTACCGACTGGTTACTCTTCCAATCCCTACAAAGAACTTCATTGATTCCTCTTGCATCTCATGATTTTATCATCATGTCTATGCTGCTAGAGTCCTCCATATGTCCCATGCTCTTTTTCAAAGGAAGTCTATCAACCTGTTTCGGGCACTCCTCAGAAATCTTGACTTTTCATGTCATCCATACCCTCAGTTTGTCTCAGAATCACATGATATTGTAGTCCTATATTGCACCCTATCCCTAATTTCATTATTGGTAGGTAAACTTGAACCCAACAGTTGACATTTCATCATTGGTCGTTGACTAGGTGGTTTCTCTTGTGTTTGACGGCAAGACATATATTCACACATTGGGATTCTTGCAATGTCTTGGATTCCATTAGCCTTATTGTTGTTTTCCTCTTCTTTGTCAGTAGTTTTCATCATTGGCTGCTATTCAGAGGGTCTTTTTCATGTACCGCTTGCACTTGGCACACACGAAAGATGCACATGGTCGTTGGTTCGTGAACTTGTTCTTCGCCTGATTTCCACCAAATCATGAAGCTCTTGCTTTGTACCTCATGCTGACTAATGAGAGATGCCTTAATTCTCTCATTTCAGCGGGTCTCTTTCCATCGACTTCAACCCATTTATTCTGGAAACGAGACCTAGAGTCTTATGAGTACCTTGAGGATTTCATTCATCAGTGGCAGGCTTTCTTTCCATTGATAGTTGGGAATACATCAATGTCCCCTGATCGATGGATTCTTCAGGTGTTCGACATCGACTCCTTTATTCACACTTGTAAGAATGTACTTGATGCCTTGATACCTACTTTCATTATCGATAGGTTGTCTCACATTTGTTAACGGTTTACATCAATGACTGGTAATCAAACGATGTCTCATTATGTTCGAACTCAACGCTTTTATTCACATGATGTAGACTTGCACCTTTGGCGGATTGTGTAGAAGACTTGAAGACATCACTATGTGGCCACAAATTTCCTGAGTTGTTGATTCCTTTTCATTGGATCAATACGTATATGACTTCAATGATCATGGGAGATCAGATTGTACTCCATGGTATAAAAATATCTTCAGATTGGTTTTGAGGATGGTTCTATTGGGAATTCTTCATGAATATGAGAACTATTGGCATGTAACCACATTTTTATTTGCCTATTCATGGCCACGGACACTTGTTTGGTATATTTTCACATGGATATGCAGTGTAATTTTTGGCAGCCATGTATGCAAAGTTAGTGCAGAATGTAATGAGAAACTGAGCTCATCCAACTGTTCCCCTACCACTCCACTTCTGGGTTGTTTATAATGTATTTTGGCCATCGCAGATACTCCTCTGACCTCACACATTAGGGGGCATCTGTTAGAGAAAGATTTGCCTCACCCTATGCAATCTTGCAGAGAGGGCCTTATTCCATTTCCTTATGAAGACTTATCTTCCTTGTTACTAAAATCCAGAGACAAAAATATAATTTTTCCACTTGTACGCATCTTGCACACTATAAAACAAGCGTATACGCACACTGCTCCACTACAACCCACATACATCGGGATTTGTGCCAAAAAATCAAAATTAAATGTCAGGTTTCCATGTCACGATAGGAGATCTCTCATCCTTGGCCTTCCATATATTGGAAACATTCTGAATCAACCCTTCAGTTGCATTTTGAAGGCTATAAAGAGGCCAATTCCGAGCTATAGAAAAGGGGAAAAAATTCAACTTTGAGAGAAAAGTTACTCTGGAGAAATTATTACTTCATATTGAGTCTACATCCATTTTTTCCTTTAAGTTTGAACACAGTGTTCAGCCCCCAAGATCTTCCCTTATTAATGGAGAACCTCATTATATCCCTTATATGAGCTTGCCTTTGGTGGAGGATTGAAGTGTTGGAGGCCCAACTGGAAGGAACTTGGTTTCTTGGTTCCAAACCGTGTCGACACAGAAGTCTATAATATTTTCACTTCTGCTGATCATTTATTAATAGAAATACTCCTTTCCCGTCCAATTGATATCTTGCAAATATATGAGTTATTATCCATGGGCATGTTTGTTTTCTATATTAATGGATTATGCTATCTAATGCTAACCTTTTATATTATCACTAAATTCTTGCTCTACTTGTTTTTTGAGAACTTGTTGAAGGTATAAAGCTTTGGGTCAAAGTGCTCAACGGTGGACATCATCGAACATCTAGACGAGGTAGGCCTCTTTCTTATCTTGTTTTCACATTGGTTTATATATCATGTTGTTAGGATAGAGTTGATTTCTGCAGTCATTTCCATCTGTTGTGGTTCACCCTAGCCATATAAAGATTTTCCTCATAACAAGTGTCTTCCTTCTTGTCTAGTTTTGCTTGTAGCTTCTTGTTTTTCCTATTTTCTCTTCTTATAACTTCTATGGTAGTCAAAAATTCTTTTCGATAGTCAACTTATGCCTCTTCATTTTATTCTTCAGTGTCTTCTTTATCAGAGTCTTCTACTGCCATGAATATAACTCTTTCTGTCTCACTTTCACTGACTTCATCTTCATCTGATGAGAAAATGTCTTCTTTGGTGCATAGTATTTTCTTGAAAACTTTCTTTGTGGTTCCTTTGCCTCTATATGTTTGTTTTCTATTTGAGTAATCTTCATCATTCCCCTTATTTTTCTTATGAGGACATTTGTTAGAAAAATGACCAATACCATACAGTTAAAACAAATCAATGGAAGCTTACCTTTATATCTGTCGTTGGTTCCCTTGTTCATTATCTTGACAAAATTGGCCATTTCTTCATCATATTCCGAGATGTCACTGATGCTTCTATGTTATTTTTCCTTTTTCTTTGACCTTTTGGATGCTTTGAAAGCTGCTTCTTTTATATATGGATTTTCCTATTCAGTTCTCATTTCATATGATGTGAAGATTCCACTTAGTTCGTCCATGCTTATTGAGTCTAGATATTCTCTTTCTTCTAGTGTTGATATCTTAGGATCAAATCTCATAGGAAGAGATATTAGTACCTTTTGAACAATTACAAATTCTTTAATTTCTTCTCCCAATCCTATGATTTCATTTACTATTTCACTGACTCATAAGAAGTAAGCTACAATATTCTCATCTTCCTTCATCTTTAGTTGTTCAAACTGAACTCTGTAAGTTTGAAGCTTTGCTGCTTTGACTTTTAAATCTCCTTCATAAATATTTTGAAGTTTGTCCCAAATCTCTTTAGTGGATTTACAATGCATAACTTTGGTGTATACCGATTCACCAAGACCATTCAGAAGTGCATTTGTGGCTTTGGAATTATTTTGACCGAGTTTTATTGCTCTTTTACTTGTTAGCGAAACTACTGGTTCTTTGTATCCATCTACTATAGATTTCAAAATTTCAAATCCCTGTGCCTATATATATGTTTTCATCCTTCTTCTCCATAATGCATACTTCTGTCCATCAAACTATGGTATTCCATGTTTATACATGTTGTTTCTCTCCATGATCTACCTTTCAGTGGTTAAACTGATTCTTGAAGGAACCTTCTCTGATACTAATTGTTGGATTACAGAGAGGGGGGTGAAACAATAATAGAGCAATTTAATCCCTTTTAACCATAAAATGCAAGTGTTAAATCTATTGGGCATGTGTTATATTCTTTGCATGTGTGTGTGTGGGCGCGTCATATTCGACAACTGCGTCTGACAATCCCTCTAGTAGTGCTCTTTGTGTCGTGTGTGGTTGGCGCTTCCTAGGGGGGTCCCAGGGGGGGCCAGGTATGCCCCCTCTGGTTACGCATAATGTTCGACACCAAGTGGTATTCCAAGGCCGACGAGGTTCAGGGTAGCACCCCGAAATGTTTTTTTGGGCGTTTTTTGCTATTTTTAGCGGTTTTCTAAATTAATCCTAGATTAAGGGATTAGGGTTTTGGTATCTATGAAATACCTAAAAACATTGTATATATTGTATGGTGAATGGTGACATTTGATATAATGAATAGAAGAAAGGTTTTCCTCAGTTGAGGGTTTTCGATATAAATCTCTGTGTACTATGTGAATGAGCCATTGATTAATTTCTGTTTAACTTAAGAATTTATATGCATTGGTTTACTTCACAGGTTTAAAACTTACATGTGGTATCGGAGCTCATTTTTGGCTTCAGAGGGATGACTTTGTTGTTGAGGGTTTGGCTCGGTCTTGATAGATCAAGTTTATCTTGGGTCTGTGATAAACCTGGGTTTAGTGGGAGCTTTTGCAGTGGTGATTTGAGTGTAGAAAGAGGAATTATGAGCTCTTCTAGAATCGAGATAGAGAAGTTCAACGGTAAAAACTTTGAGCTATGGAAGTTCAATATGGAGAACCTTCTTGTATACAAAGAACAATGGATCGTTGTGGATCCTGGTATACCGCCTATTGGTACACCATCTACTAGCACACATGCTACTGGTACACAACCTACTAATACATAAACTAATAGTACACCACCTATTGGTATGTCGAAGGAATATTGGGAGAAGTGGACAGAAGAGAAAGGAGTACTATTCGACTCTGCCTGTAAAAATCAGTGTTTTTGAATGTCTCAGGAGAATCTACAACCAAGGAACTATGGGATAAGTTGGGGAATTGTATCAATCAAAGTCCTTGGTAAACAAGTTGTTTCTTCGAAAGAAGCTGTATCATCTTAGGATGGAAGATGGAGATTTTGTGACAGAACATCTAAATGCCTTTAATACTCTGGTAAGCCAACTTGTCTCTGTTAATATTACGATTGCAAAAGAAGATAAGTGTATTACTTTGTTATGTTCTTTTCCAGACTCTTGGGATAATCTAGTTGTAGCAATTGGTAATACCACTCAATCTACATTGAAGTATGAGGATGTAGTTGCATCCTTGTTATCTGAAGATATGAGGTGGAAAAGCATGGATGGTCATAACACATATGCTTTATTTGTAAGAGGGCGTACCCAAGACATGGATCCTGGTAAGTCTTCGGGGGTGAGACCTAAATCTACAAGTAGATCTAAGTCTCTAGGAAAATATTTGAGGAAATGTTGGAAGTGTGGTAAAATAGGGCATTATAAGAAAGATTGTAAGTCTAAGAAGGTTGATAAACCAAAGGGATCTGATAGGACCTCTTCCACAGAGGTGAAAACCTCCACTGAAGAAGGAGGTGATGTTTACCTGGAATCTACAGGTACACATGCAGACTGTGATGTATGGTTGATTGACTCAGGTGTGTAACACCATATGACTCCTCATAGGGAGTGGTTCTATGAATATGAAAAATACGATGGTGGTTATGTATTCCTAGGAGATGACTAGAAAACCAAAATCTTGGGATGTGGAAGCCTTAAGTTGCTGCTAAAAGATGGAAGGATTATGTTAAGCCCTAATATTGGCTCATTACCCCTTAATTGGGGCATATTATATTAGTAATGTTATTTTATTTATGTCGGCTTTAGGCCATTAGTTGTAATTATACCTCCTAGTCTCCTATATATACCAATGAGACATTTTCATTTTGAATCATCT
>JASDQU010202130.1:7833-18983 GCA_032191745.1 Picea mariana | reverse complement strand
AGGGTTCGGCTCCTTGTCTTTGATCTCGGCCACCAATGATTGTTTTGAATGACATTCATCGATGTTGTGCCAGGGGATTTTGTGGAAATCACACCATTTTCCAGTGTCCTTCTTTGTTTTCCCGTGACCCTTCTTTTCCTGTGTCTTGGATTGGTTTTCGGGAGACTGTTTGTTAGGTCCGTCTTTATCATACTTTGGTTGTTGTGGATTTGCAGACCCGAATTCCCATTTGTTCTAGTGCTTAAATTTCTGCTCAATTTTAACAACATATCAATAGGCAACACCGAGTGATGAGATGTCTAGAAAATCCATTTAAGTTTGGATGTATCTGTGTAGAGCCCCACGGTATTTCAGAACCAAAATTTGTTCGGAGTCTTTGATACCTAGCTTGGTGTGCAAGGTATGGAAGGTATTGGTGAAATCTGGAACTGCTTGGCCCCTCTCTTGCCGCAGTGTGGTCCATCTCATGTATTGGTCCTCATAGTTGCCAACAGGGTAATATTGTTCCTTTATCGCATCCACAAAAAATCCCAAGTGGGATCGGCCCCATATATTTCAGACTCCTATGTGGAACTCTCCCAATAATTTTCCCACCAATGTTTGACATTGGGGAGAGATTTAAGGAGTGCGAAGGTGATCTTTTCTTTGTCGGAAAATTTGTGAACATAGAAATAACCTTCTAACAGATTTAACCATTTGTCTAGGGCTTCTGCATCTATCTCTCCTTCAAATATAAGAATATCAAAATTAACTTGTACCTTGAAAGGCGAGGTGCCTCCAAAGTAGTCGCTTGATGAAGATGTGCCTGTTGCTATTGACAGGCGTTGAAGGATGTGGGAAAAATTCTCCATCATTTCGTCCCTCTGTCGCGTGAGAGCTTGCTCAAGAAACATACTGATAGGATCGTCTGCTCCATCATTTTTCTTTTCTTCCGACATTGAGGGGGAAAGGTGCCTCCAAAGTAGCCACTTGATGAATATGCGTCTATTGCTATCGGCAGGCATTGAAGGATGTGGGAAAAATTCTCCATCATTTCCTCCCTCTGTCGCGTGAGAGCTTGCTCAAGCAACAGACCGATAGGATCGTCTGCTCTGTCGTTTTTATTTTCTTCCGCCATAGAGGGTTTCTTGGGTGTGCGAGAGCGATTATCCTCAAGAGAGACAAGCTCGAGACCCAACTTTCTATACTCAGACCTCGTCGGAGACATGCACTGAAAAAATGATCAAGAACAACCTACTCTGATACCACTGAGAGCAGAGATATAATAAAGAAATGCACAAAGATATCGCAGATATTCAATAATATAACATAAATGTATCAGAGATGCATTCATAAACAGAGATATATAGTAATAGACGATTTCTATTAATGAAATAAATGTACAAAGACTGTAAAAATACAGAGTGAAAGACTCGCTAGAATGGTGGCAGCTTATCTCCGAGAAGAGATGTGACGGCTACTTGCATTCGCAAGAAGATCATTACAATAAGGATCTGAAGGCCTTTTCTTAAAATAAACTAGAATGCCAAAAACCCTAGACATCCAAAAACCTAACCCTAGGAGATGAAGCGCCAAAAGTCACGTGTGCCCCGTTTGGGTAAGTGAGTACATCAACTTCTCGGGGTCATAACTTTTGCATACGATCTCTGTTTTAGGCGTGTGATAGCTCGTTGGAAAGGTGTCATCGAGGAGATTCATTTTTGGGGCTCAATCATTCTTTTATCTATCATTGAGAACCTCGATCTCTAAAAACCTTCATTTGGGCCCTCGAAATGGCCCCGAAAGTTAAAAACTGCTAAAAATAGTAAATTGCCAAAATTGCCAAAAAATTGTTTTGAGCCAGTTAGAAAAGGTGGGTAACCACCAATATCCACCTAGATCACTTATTCATGTAATGAATATGGTCACAAATCTTTGGAATACAGATCTTATGCAAGGAGAGATAATGGAAGATTTCATAACACCATAAGGTGTTGGAGATGTGATCAAGTAGGACACATTGATGTTCACTCTCACAGCATGAGATGCTACAACTGTAGTGGACTTGGTCACAAATCCTAGGATTGCTGGAACACAAGAAGAAATTCCATGATGAGGACTTCACATAGCATGACTAGAAGAAGGAATGAAATAAGGAAGGGAGACATATTTGAAAAGATGGAAGCTCAGAGATCAAGTTCTGAGAAGGAGGGACACCTTCAGAAGTGGGTGAAGAAGACTGAGCAACCAGAGCAGAATGGAAGCCTTAAGGGAATCTCAAGTGTGTCATCTATTGAATCATATGCAGCTGACAATGGTAACAGTCGTGTACATATGTAGGTTGACATTGAATAGGTCACGTACATACGCGAGTTGTCTGTGCAACAAGCTGTATATATGTGGTAAAGCCTTGGGAAAAAGGCTATGCACATGGGTTGCAGCTTGATGTGATGGTATAAATCTGTGCTGCAGGGTCTGACATAACAGAATGGAAGCCTTAAGGGAATCTCAAGTGTGTCATCTACTGAAGCATATGTGGGTGACAATGGTAATAGTCGCGTACATATGTAGATTGACGTTGAATAGGTCGCGTACATACATGAGTTGTCTGTGCAACAAGCTGCGTATATGTGGTAAAGCCTTGGGAAAAAGGCTATGCACATGGGTTGCAGCTTGATGTGATGGTATAAATCTGTGCTTCAAGGTCTGACATAGTTTTTTGCAGGTTGTGACATTGTTTGCTACAATTTTTCATGATTACATATTGGATTATGTACAGTGATGATAAAAATTGAAAGGTTATCTTGGATGCATGGCACTAACCCATGAGTATGGATCGAGGCATTTTCTGTTGAAGAACAATGTTGGTTATGATAGTGAAGTTATGACACCTTAGTTATGTGATATATCATGATAATGATAGCTAGAGATGTCATTAATCTATTGAAGCATACTACTAGTACATGTATTATTGGATGCTTAGTATTTGTTGTAGTGAATGGAGGATTGAGCCTGATCTGTTGGGGTACATGAATGGTGCATATTTGAGTTTCATTGATATATATTATGATGTATTATTAGAATCATATTTGTTGGATATATTGGTGCATGCATTTGGCATATGGATGGGCTACATATTGGGACATGTAGTTGGTGAGTTGATGAGGTGATCGTGTTGTACATCATTGATGAGTCATAGCTTGATCTATAGTTGATGCATGATTGGTACATTTCTAGTACATTGGTAGAGGCACCTACTAGCAGTTTGATTGGCACATGTTTTATGGAGGATTTGGCATACATGTATAAGGAATCATCATGTTGTGGTATTGGTGCATGGTTGATGTACTTGCTTGGTACAAGTGGTGATACATGTTGATGTACAAGTTTGGTACACTCATAGATGGTATATGTTTGGATGATAAGTACTTGGATAAAAGTACACCATTGGTATTACTTGATTAGCATATACTTCGGTGCATGATACATTGGATGATCTAGTTGAGACACTTATTTGTTTGAGATACATGGTTATGGCACTTGGTTCATGGTGAAGACATATCATGAGTGATATGATAGTGGTTTGAGGCACATGGTTGACATGTTGGTAGAGGCATATGGTTGATACACTCCATTAATGATATCTTATGGCACATTATATGGTGTTGATGTACATGGGTGTTGTGCATGGTAGGCACACAATTTGGTACATGATGTACTTGGTTGATGTTCTATTCATGATGCATGGATAGGTCCAAGGATCGTCATAGAAAGAGTGGTTGTTCTATGATCTAGTTGAGTAGTAGCATTTGCAGCAGAAGCATATTGCAGTGGTAGCATATTGTCATTTGCAGAGAAGATAGGGAGATACATACCCATAGGGTAAGTCATTCGTCTTCCCATGATTCTAGGAGGAAAGAGCCCTATATTTGGAGAAAGATCACAGAAGCATAGTTCCAGGGGGAGCAATGATCACAGGGGAGCATGAGCAATGTATCTTCATAATTACATCAGAGTGATATCCCTTGTTCAAAAGGGGAGAGATTATTCAGAGGAAGATCAAATGCATTCAGATAGGGAGAGAAACCCCAAGGAGAGTTCAAGCCAGGGGAGAAACCCCAAGGGGAGAATGACCCTTTGCCATTGACGTCAAAGGGGGAGAGATAATCACATTAATGTGATTGATGACTATTGATGTAGAGCATGCCTTGTCTACATGTTGACATCAATGATTGGTGTTGACATCAATGTTGGTATTGCCATCAATGCCAAAGGGGGAGATTATTGGATCATGTTGTCATTGATTCCAAAAGTTTGATTGATTGATGTCAAGTGATTGATTGATGCCAAATTATTTATTGATTGATGATTGATGTCAAATGTAATATGTATTGTCCTTGATGAGAATGGATAGATTTCAAGTGGAATCATAGTCATATGATTTCATGCATATGATGACGAGAATGGATAGAAAGAGGGGCATATTCCCCCAAGGGGATCCATCCGGGGTCCAAACTCACCAGCAGAAGGGTCCGACAATTACCAATACTGAGGACTAGAGCAGGGCGCATCATTTGGGACAGTTTCTAGGCCATTCCAAGAAGTATAGCTCCCAGGGTGAACTTTCCAGACTTCTAGCAGTTACCGTCAAAGCTGCAATAGTCCTAGCGCATCCATTGATTCCGTAGTGCTCCCATATTCTGGGTATTATATTTTAGTTTCTTATTTGTATTCCGGCTAAGATCCTTTGTCTATTGATCTAGTCGAGTATTTTCATTTTATTCAGCCGCATTTGACCATTTTGTAATCCACAGAGATATCATAATACAAAATTTGCAGTCCTTTGTCACATTTATTATTTGTATGATCATTTATATGTTGTAAACGATTAATCCTACACACACATTAGCAGTGTTTCCTAGACTAGCCAAGTCGGGAACATTACAGTGGTATCAGAGCTTTAGTCCTGCTAGCCTGTGACTAAAGACAATGAGTGCAGCAGAAGACCCAGAGGGTCGTGAACACGTAGGTGATGAATATGTCACTTATAGCAGGCATAATGAAAGAAGGCATAGGCTTGACTTTCCCCCTTTTACTCCTAGCTCAGAGGAAGAGGAAGAGGAAAACAAAAAAGTAGAGAGAAGGGCAGAGCGTGAGGCTGAGTGCGAGGTAGAGAGGATGTTAGGAGACAGATATGAGAGACCAGAGGGTAGTGGCAAGGCCCCCATAGATCTAGAGACAGCTTTCATGTAGGCTATCAATGATATGTTAGCTAGTCAACGGACCATGTCTCAGTCCTTGGCACAGGTGGTTGATAGATTGGCTAGAGTGGGCACCTCAGACACATAATTCCTGCATGTAGCATAAGGGAAATTAGAAGTAGGAAGTAGACCCCAGTCACCCTCTCGAACATACACCTCTTCGAGTAGGATTCCCAGACCCTTGTTTCCTAGTTTCAAAAGGGCACCCCCAGTAGCAGCACCGCCACCAATAGCACTGAGGCCACCCACTCATGCAGATGACATCGCAAAGTAGAGGAGGGAGTATGCATCATTGGATCATGAATTTCATCAGGACATGACCCTAGTCGAGTACTGTGGACTCAGACTTAGGAACCGCTCCAAAGAGCTATAAAGAGGAGGACCACAACAACAACAGGGGCATAACATGGATTTCATCCGAAAATTTGGTAAACTCACCATACCTTCTTTCGACGGATTTTCCAAATGCACTACCAGAGCTTGGGTACAAAATCTAGACACATACTACAAGCTCATCCAGTTTATCGAGACAGAGGCCATCAATTTCACTACCTTACACTTGGAGGGTGAGGCACATGAGTGGTGGTATCATGGATTGGTGACATTAGGTCACAGTCGTATCACTTCATATAGGGAGTTCACAGAGAGGCTCATGGATAGGCTTGATAGGAGGGATCCCAAGATCCACTTCAGGGATCTATCCCAGTTGAGACAAACTGGCACAACAGAGGTGTTCATCATGGAGTTTTTGCAGGTATCCATGGTCGTGACAGATATATCATAGCCTAGGCCGATCATGCTATTCACAGAGGGACTCACGAAGCCTTTGAGAGGATGGGTGAATGCATACAGGCCTCCCACCTTGCAGGATTCCATCCTTCGCACTCAAGATTTGGCAGACTCAATGCCAAAGACTAAAACATTTTCCAAACCCTTCGTACCCCAGAAGGATCGAGACAGGAAGCCATTCCAGAGAGAATGGAAGGGCAAGGATAAGTTGGATGATGAGACTAGGCGAGAGCTTATGAGGAAGAATCTTTGCTTCAACTGCAGAGATCCTTGGGTCCCAGGCCACCGGTGCATTGGAAAGGGAGAGATTCATTATATTGAGGTGGAATAATACGGTGTAGATAGTGAGGAGGAGGAGCATGACAATGGATCCACTAGCTCAAAGGAGGAGTCAGCACAGGCAGAGGAGCAACCTCTCTGTAGACCACTGACACTGGCAGGAGCCCATCCTCCAGTAGTCCCACGGCCTTTTGAGAATGCTAATAGGAGGAAACCAGCAAAGGGAGGAGTCATAGCGACCCTTTTTGGTGTTCCCAGGTATGATACCCTCCGGATCAAAGGGACTATTCAGGGGCAACGAGATATCACCCTAATAGATGGTGGGGCCACCCACAACTTCATCAATGCTTCACTAGTATCGAGATGGGCACTTCAGACAGAGGAGTTTGAGGGGTTTGGCGTTGTAGTAGTAGATGGCCACATAGTGGAGTGTCTAAACAGAGTTCTAGACTTGGAGGTAAAGTTAGGCAACTATACAGTGAGAGACACATTTTATGTGGTTGACCTATCTAACACAGATGTAGTGTTGGGAGTCTAGTGGATGATTACCTTGGGAAAAATCACCACCAATTACCAAACCTTGGAGATGGGATTCAGAGACCATGACGGGAAGAAGGTTGTTCTAAGAGGTATGTCAACAAGATCACCCAGAACAATTTCAGCCAAGAGGATGGAGAGAATATTCAGACATGGGGAAGTAATATATGTCGTCGAGTGTTTGATCACTATGCAGAAGGATTCAAAGGGTCGACAATAGTATCATACAGAGATCAAGAATTTGTTGGGACGACATCAACAGGTTTTTGAGTCGATTCCACCAGGGAGACCACCTAACAGGGGGTTTGAGCACACCATTGAGTTGGAAGAGGGGGCCAAACCGATGATCACCCCCCCCCTATCATCATTCAGGAGGTTCAAGGATGAGATAGAGAAGGAAATCAAGGAATTGCTAGTGATGGGACACATCAGACCGAGCAACAACCCATTCGCTTATTTAGTAGTCCTAGTTCTGAAGAAGGATGGCACCATGAGGATGTGCATTGATTACGGAGCCTTGAACAAGAAAACCATCAAGAACCGGTATCCTATCCCACGCATTAATGAGTTGTTGGATGAACTGCATGGGGCAGTTTTCTTCTCAAAGATTGATCTACACTCCGGGTATCACCATATCAGTATTTGAGAGGAGGTCATAGAGAAGATGACATTTTGATGTCACTTTGGACATTTCGAGTTCTTTGTTGTGCCATTTGGGCTAACCAATGCACCTGCCACGTTCTAGTTTTGCATGAACCACATATTCAGGGATCAGTTGAGGAAATTAGTCTTGGTTTTCTTCGACGGCATCTTGGTCTACAGCAAGACATGGCAGGAGCATATGAGGCACTTGGATGAGGTATTAAGCATCATGAAGGCACAGTCATTATATGCTAAAGAGTCCACGTCTGAGTTTGGTATGACAGAGATGATTTACTTAGGCCATATCATCAATGCACAGGGGGTACAGGTGCACCAGGAAAAGATCAAGGCCATTCTGGACTAGCAAATGCCCAAGAACATAACAGAGTTGAGGAGTTTCTTCGGGTTGTGCAGCTATTACAGGAGGTTTGTCCAGGGTTTTTCTCATCTTGGAGCACTGTTGATGGATCTTACAAAGCATGGGGCTTTCATCTAGATTGAGGAATCACAAAAATCCTTTGATCACATGAAGTAAGTCATGAGCACTTGTCCAGTATTGGCATTACCAGACTTCACCTTGCCATTTGTACTAGAGTGTGACGCATTTAGTGAGGGTATCAGGGTAGTTTTGATGCAGGGAGGACACCCCATTGTATTCAAGAGTAGGAATCTTAGTCAGCCCGAGAGGTTGTACTCCATTTATGACAAGGAGATGTTGGCAATAATGCATGCCTTGACCAAATTCAAATAATATTTGGTGGGCAACAAATTCGTGGTCAAGGCGGATCACAACAAGTTGAAGTATTTCCTTGAGCAGAAGGACCTCAGTGAGCACCAATAGAAATGGGTGACAAAGGTACAGGCATTTGACTTCGACATAGAGTATGTCAAGGGGAAGAAGAACATTGTGGTTGATGCACTATCGAGGAGACCTGTGGCCTGTTATTTGATGGAGATTTCAGCATATTAGAAATCCCACTTGTTAGTGGAATATTCCAAGAACAAGTTCACTTGTGAGGTGATGGATGGACAGATACAGGATGATAGGTATAGGGTCATTGACAATGTCATATTATACAAATATAGAGTCTACTTGGTGCTAGATTCAGGGCTCAAGAAGAAGATCCTCACAGTAGTTCATGATTCACCACTAGCAGGCCATCAGGGGTTCTTCAAAACCTACAGACAAATTAGGGAGAGGTTCTCATGGAAGGGCCTCAAAAAGGATGTTATGAGAGATGTTAGTGAGTGTGTGACTTGCTAGTAGAACAAGTCAGATCATGTTCTTCCAGCAGGGCTACTTCAACCACTCCCCATTCCAGAGCAGAAATGGGAGAGTATATCGATGGACTTCATCACAGGCCTACCCAAGGTCCAGGGTAAGGACTGTATCTATGTAGTGGTCGATAGATTGACTAAGTTTTCTCACTTCTATACCATACTGATAGAGTACAACACAGTTTAGGCAGTCGAGTTATTCTTCAGTGAGGTCTTCAGACTTCATGGGTTGTCGAGGAGCATCATTAGTGACAAGGACAGTCGATTCATGGGGACATTCTGGAGAGAGTTATTTCGGTTGGTGGGGATAGAGATGACACCCAACACTAGCTATCACCCTCAGAAAAATGGGTAGACTGAGATTGTCAAAAAGTGGGTTGAAGGATATTTGAGGAACAATGTAGGTGGACAACAAAGAACATGGTTTAAGTGGCTACATCTAGGAGAGCATTGCTACAATATCATTTTCCACATGTCCATTGGTATGACACCATTACGAGAATTATATAGATATGATGCTCCCACTTTGGTAGACTTGGTTTTTGGGGAGGGCAGAGCTCCCAAGGCCAAGGATTGGATCATAGAGAGTCAGGAGATTCTCAAGTTGTTGAAAGAGAACCTGTAGACGAAACAGAACCGACATAAGATGAGTGTGGAAAGGCACAGGATAGAGCGCAACTTTGAGGTTGGGGATTTGGTTTTCTTGAGACTCCAACCTTACAGATAGTCATCTCTGAAGAATATTGGGGTCGAGAAGCTCAAGCCCAGATTTTATGGTCCTTACAGGATCATGCATCAAGTAGGAGAGGTTTATTATGAGTTAGAGCTTCAAGAGGGGAGAAAAATTCATAACTTGTTCCACGTATCTTGCCTCAAAAAGGAACTGGGACAATTCATTAGCACATCAGAGGAACTTCCCCCATTAGATGGGGAGGAACAATTGGAACTGGTTTCAGAGGAGGTGTTGGAGTTTCGGGAGCGAAAACTGAGGAGCAGGGTCATCAGAGAGTGTTTGATCAGATGGAGAGGACTTCGAGTAGAGGATGCTACTTGGGAGAGCGAGCAGGTGTTGCAGCACCCTAGACTGGTATTGCTTAAGGACAAGCAATTTCAGGAAGGGAGGACTATAATGTCCCTTTCCAAATAGGAGCTCTAGAGAGGAGGCTTAATGGTCTAAACCACCTCATTAGACTATATCCAGGGCTAGAAAAGGGGTAAACATGGTTACTAGAGGTCACTCCAGTCACAGGTGTTATATTTGGAAAGTGACATTGAGCTAAAAAGGGTTAAAAGTGCTTTTAAGTCATTATGAGCTAAAAATAGAAGTCAACGGTGAATTAGGGTTTTAGTAGTGATTTAGGGTTTTGGAAGTCAACAATGAATTAGGGTTTCAGTAGGGATTTAGGGTTTTGAAAATCTATAAAGGAAGGTTCGACGACCTAATTCATCATTATGTAGATTATGACTTGTCATTTAGGAGAAGAGGCACATCTCAGGAGAGATAGTTCAGTGGATTCCAAGAGGAAGACACTAGTTGGCTAATTTTGGTGTTGAGAGACACACCCTAGTCACCGGGAAGATCATTCAGGTCTTCCATCATTCTTCAGAAGCAGTTACACAGTGTTCAATAGTAAGGGTGCATTCATCCAGAGTGAGGGCGCAGCTTCTGAGAGGGTTTTTAGTCGACTTATCCCATCCAGGGAGAATTCTGAGATTTCCCTCTAACCCATTTGAGAGGAAGGCAAGCAACATCTTTTGCCTGGTTCCTCATTATATTTCGACGATGGAATCAACTGGGGCGCATTTTTCAAACTTGAACGTGCGACACATTTGGGGTTCCAGAGTGAGCATCAGGCCATATTCAGGGAAACCCTTCCAACCCATTTCCCAGTAGACCAAGGCAGTCATTTTGAGGCACGTCTCATCCGATTCCGATGGTGGAATCACTAGGATGCATTTTTCCAGAGAATGAGGGGTGCATTCCCCTAGGGGGATCCATATGGGGTCCAAACTCATGAGAAAAAGGGTCCAATAGTTACCAGTACTAAGGACTAGAGCAGGGTGCAACATTTGGGACAATTTCCAGGCCATTCTGAGAAGTATAGCTCCGAGGGTGAACTTTTCATACTTCCAGCTGTTACCGTCAGAGATGCCATAGTCCCAGCGCATCCATTGATTCCACAATGCTCCCATATTCTGGGTATTGTCTTTTAGTGGCTTATTTGCATTCTGGCTAAGATCCTTTGTCTATTGATCTAGTCGAGTATTGTCAGTTTATTCAACCGCATTCGACCATTTTGTAATCCATGGAGATATCATAATACAAACTTTGCAGTCCTTTGTCGAATTTATTATTTGTATGATCATTTATATGTTGTAAACAAA
>JASDQU010202129.1:0-19076 GCA_032191745.1 Picea mariana | reverse complement strand
GGACCCGCAAGAGGCCCAGAAGGTTATATTTGATTTTCATAATGGCCTTTGCGGGGGGCATCATTTCTGGAAGACCACAACTCATAAGATCCTCAGGGATGGATATTACTGGCCTACTTCATTCGCTGATGTTTGCAGAGAAATCAGAGCTTGCATCAAATGCCAAAAGTTCTCAGGAAAACAACAGCTCAAATCACTGCCATTAAAGCCTATAGTAGCTTCAACACCTTTTTAGCAGTGGGGGTTGGACTTCGTTGGAGAAATTCATCCTCCCTCAAGTGGTCAACACAGATGGATCCTGACTGCGACAGACTATTTCACCAAGTGGATAGAAGCTACCCCTACCAGGAGTACTTCTCACAAAGTAATTATCAGCTTCTTGGAAGATATCATAGCTAGATTTGGATGTCCCAGCAAAATCGTCACCGACAATGCTGCCTATTTCAGGTCTGAGCCTTTGGTCAAGTTCTATGAACAGTTTAAGATTTTGCTGATCCACTCTACTCTCTATTATCCTCAAGGAAATGGACTGGCAGAGTCTTCCAATAAAAGTTTGATCAAGCTCATTAAAAAATTATTGGAAGACAATAAAAGGGCCTGGGATTCAAAGCTCAAATTTGCTCTATGGGCCGACCATGTGACAACAAATAAGTCCCTGGGCATCTCACCTTTCCAACTTGTTTATGGAATAGAGGCTGTTTTCCCTACTTAGCTAGCTTTATCTGTGGCAAAATTTCTCCAGGACCTTGAAGGAGACCCTGACCATATGATTAGAAGGATTCATCAGATGGCGGAAGTACAACAGATCAGGGAACAGACCATGAATAGGGCCTACCATCATCAGCAGAAGATCAAGCAAACCTTTGACAGGAAGAGCAAAAAGAAAGTTTTCGAGCTGGGTGATTTGGTGCTCAAATGGGATGCACCCAGGCAGAATAGGGGCAAACACAGTAAGTTTGATGCCCTCTGGTTTGGGCCTCTCAAGATCTCTGGGGTATTTTCAAACAACACTTACAGGTTGCAAGATTTGGAAGGCGAAGAAGTTTTTGATGGCCCAGTAAATGGGCATTTCTTAAAAAAATGTTTTTTGTAAGCCGCAGGCGGCTTCTTTTGTTTTGTAAATATTGTTTTCTATTTTCTGTTTTCGGCTTAATAAATGACTCCATATCCCAACAGCAAGGCACTAGATCTGCAAAAAGAGTCCTTAGAGCATCACAGGGACGACTCTATCCCCCATGGAGCCTAATGTTAGCGACATTACTTGTCCTAGGCAAAAGAGTATTCAGGTCTGCAAGTTGCACGAGAAGCGCCCGAGCGCAGCATGGAAAAGTCTCGTTTTAAGACTTCCAAGCAAGTAAGAGGGTGAAGTTATGTTATCGACGGCCCAGATTCATCCATAAGAACAGATCAACGATCATCGAGATTTCGGGGCTACCAAGTTAACTGATATATCGTGTCAGAGAAAGCGCCTATATTTCAAGACTAAATCTGGGTCGTCTGATCTAGCAACACATAGTGCAATATCTAGTCACTTCGGCATATCGACATTCGTGAGTTCGAAGGGTAAAAGTCCCTCGTCATATCACATCTTGAAACCCCGAACCCCGAAGTGCCGAAAGCGCCCAGAGTTGGGCCCGCAGTATCGCGAAGCAGTCTCAGCCGTTCATCCAAAGGGGACATCTGGTGCGCGATTAGGCTCCTCGCCTTTTCGCCCATCGTGATTTCAAGGCGCAAGGAGCAGCTCCGTCATATTCCCGATGCACGAGGTGCTAGGAGCATTTAGGACCTGGGCCCACAACATCACCGAGTAAGTTCAGGACCGTTAGATCTGAGAGGGACGCGTGGCGCTCGATTAAGCCACCTCGGTGTTTTGCTTGTCGCGACTGTGAATAAGCAAGGATTAGCTCCTTCCATTCGTGAATGCCGAAAGCGCCTTGGGAATAAACACAGGGTCATAGCCCGTGGTCACTTGGGAAAGAAAGGAGTTGTGCAAAGGGGGCCAAAGGCGTCGATTCTAGTCTCCAAAAGGATCATCATGATCTCCATTCGCCATCTGATTCGACCTCGATCCTGGTTTTCTCTTGGAGTAAATGAAAGTGAGAAGGGGTGGTTGAAACCTCTCCACAGGCATTAAGTGTAAGGTATGGATAATCCGACAAGAAGTCTGCTCGAGAGGGTCCTGGGTACCCATTTTTCCAAAGAAGCCATGCCGAGTCCTCAACCAGCCGGAGGAGGTCTGCACACGCTAGCTCAACACTTAATGGCTCAACTACTTCCCTTACAGGAGCCATGTGCAGTTAAGGTGGCGTCTGACAAAGAATACCCGTCCGAATTTGGTTGAAGGGACACCAAGCCTTGGATGACTGAGCACGCCGATGTTAGGCGATTTTCTCTGAGTATATGAACTCAATCTCTGTATTTTGTAAAGCATCAATGGTTGAGCAAGGCTCCCGATTGTAACACTATAATGAAGCATTGTTATTCTGGTTATGCTTGGACTCTTGAGACTTCTTGCCTTATGAATGTTAGTTTCTTTCACGTCTTTGTTTACACTGTGTTAGAACGACTCCGAATTGGAGAATCCAGTCGAGTTGTAACTGTTATAGGATGATGTAGATTGGATCACTGTAATAGTTGCATTGTTTCTAATCGGTCCTTGTGATTTTCTTAGCGCTGAATGACTTGGAATTGGAGAATCCAGTCAAGTCCCCCTTTCAGTTTCTCGAAGCCCTGAACCAGAGGATCTCACATTCAGAGTTTTCTTCTACAAATTACTGAAAGGCCTGTTGCCTGAGGTAGTTTGTCCACTCTTCTCACCAAGTCTTCAACCTGCTCATTTTCAAATCAACCCACTAACTGAAGTTAGATCAAGACCTCCTTTTTTCCTCACATGCCGGACCTAGTCCCTGAGTTAGAGTGATATCTTCCCGAGTCTCTACCCATTTGATCACCCATTAAAAACTATCGTGACATAAAACTGATGGGCGTTAGGCTCTGCTCCTGCAAGCGATCTAGGAGTGACTTTTGACGCTATCAGTGATAACAACCACCAGTGAAGCACTTTTATCTTAATGAAAACTCTGTCCACAGTGAGAATATGTCGACCCACTAACAAAGATATTGTCCCCACACAACAATAACCCAGATCACAAAGAAATAACTCGGTTCCACTGCCATATATGCGCCCAACCACACAAAAATATGCCTAGACTAAAGAAATTTGTCCCCCAAACAACAATAATATCAATCCACTTAGGAATGCACTTGTCTCATTCCTAGATATGTGTCCAACAGTCAAGGAATGCACCCATAATAATGAGATTCGACCCCCACAAGGATTTCTCAACCTTCTTCAACCAAGTCGCCCTCTATTAACCCCAAACTCAATCGCTTCCTCTGAAAACGTGGTCACCCATGAAGGAAACTCAACTATTGAATGTAAATTTGCTAACAATGAAGCACGATGAAGAAATCATAATGATCTCTTCCCACAAAATTACTATCTAGGGTGTATCGTTGCAACACCGAAACCAATCCTAGGGTTTGTCACCAAAACCCTCAAAACCCCAAGCTCTAAGACCTCTCCAAGCCAAGAGGCCGAATACAAAATAAACAATCAACATAATGAGATAATAGAGGCCCCTATCTCTCCTTTATACCCCCCCTTTTCACCTTTTCTCTCCAAGTGACTTTTTCTTTATTTTATTATTCCTTGATTAAATCACTTAATTAATTAATTAACCATTTTAACTCTAAAAAGTGATGTATCCATCCTTATGGCTTCTATGGCCATTGGAAGTCACTTCTCATCATCTTATCCTGTACTGCTCTTCCTCTCGATTCCGATGAGATATTACACTAAGATGTTTCTCCAAGTAATATGCCCATTATGACCTTCTTTGTGAATTTAATTAAAATATGACCCATAATAACTCAAAATTATGGAAATCATCGGAATGAAGCATAATCAAAGCCAAGTTGTGCGGAATGGATCCTGATAATGAAATATGATGAACGATGCAAGTCGGGCCCATTAAAACCCCTCAATATCTCTCGAACTCAGTGTCACCCCTATCTGGCTACTTTATTAGGCATAACACTATGTAATGTAATAATGTCCCAAAATGGGGACATTACACATGTAATAAAGTCAATGTAAATGCTATCCTACTTCTGCTTTGGAACCGACAATGGCTGAAGCAATCCCGCAAGATGTGTAAATTATGACTGGTTATGTTAGCAAGTCATGCACTCCTTCACATGCCGAAGTACATCCTCCTTGATGCCCTTCCAACATAATCTCTCTCTCACCTACCTATAGGTCTTTAGATACCTCTGGTGCCTTACCAGTGGCGTGTCATGTGCTCCCTCAAAATATATCATGTTTTTGTAGTAGATGATGTCATTCACTACCATGTACCTGTCATTCTGAATATTGTCCTCCATCATCTCACATGCGAAGGTATTCTTGGAGTATTCCACCAAAAGAATGGACTTCCAGTCTGCTAAGATCTTTGTCATGGAGAAGGCTACAGGTCTCCTAGATAAGATGTCAACAACTATGTTATTCTTCCCCTTTACATACTCGATGTCAAAATCATATGTCTACACCTTACTCACCCATTTTTGCTGCCTCTCATTCAGGTCCTGCTGCTCCAAGAAATATCTCAAGTTGTTGTGGTCAGTCCTAACCACAAAGCATCCTCCTACCAAGTATTGTTTGAACTTGGCCAATGCATGCATGATGGCCAACATCTCCTTATCATAGATCATATAGAACTTCTTTGGATCTCTTAGCTTTCTGCTCTCGAAATCACGTAGAGCATCAATACTGCTCCTATCCCCTCACCAGATGCGTCACACTCCAAGACAAAAGACCGCGTGAAATATGGGAGTGATAATACTAAGCAAGTGCTCATCATCC
The DNA here is from genome assembly GCA_032191745.1 of Picea mariana. Lineage (NCBI taxonomy): Eukaryota > Viridiplantae > Streptophyta > Pinopsida > Pinales > Pinaceae > Picea > Picea mariana. The sequence continues at coordinate 14,152 of JASDQU010202129.1, read as the reverse complement.
TCTTCATTTTGTTGAATGCTACATGTGCGTCTTTTGACCATCAGAACACCCCCTTCTTGGTGAGGTCTTTCAATGGTGCAACTAATTGTGAAAATCCTTTAACAAAGCGCCTGTAATAGATGCATATCCTGAAGAATCCTTGCATATTTGTGAGTGATCTAGGCATGGTCCAATCTAAGATTCATTGGATCTTCTCCTGATGCAACTTTACTCCCTCAACACTAATCATGTGCCCTAGATATAGAATCTTTGTCAACCCAAACTTGCACTTTGCCTCCTTTGAAAAAAGCGAATACTCCTCCATAATGGTGAGAATCTCATCCACATGCTTCAGATGTTCTACCCACGTCCTACTGTAGATCAAAATATTGTCGAAGAACACCAGTAAGAATTTTCTCAATTGTTTATTGAAGATATGGTTCATACGTGATTGAAAGGTAGTTTGTGCATTAGTCAACCTGAAGGGCATTGTTGGCACAGGGGCAAACTTGGGGTTCAACACTACAACAACGCATCAACAAAACCCTAACTACTGGCCCTTTTGGCAACACCTGCGAAGCAGATGAAGTCTCACCCAAGGTAGAGGCAGGGGTGGTTGCAAGACTCAGGTGTCTGCAACCTTAGCTGGGACATAGATATGTTATTATATCGCTTCCAGAGTACTTAGCATTGATTATTCATCAATATTCAACCCTTTTTATACTTTGCAGACAACACAGAGCATCGCAATATTCACACTGATCTAATGTATTTAAGCACTTAGCATAGGTAAATGGATCAGATCTAGCAGATCAAGCACTAATCACATTCATATAGGTCAGATCTACCATTCTTACACATCATTAGCACTAATCATAAGCAAATCTATCTAATCTTCTCAAAGCACTTAGCAAATAACATATAAATGCATCAAAACATCGCACAGAGCAGAATAACACAGTATTTACGTGGTTCACCCCCTCCCTGTGGCTACATCCACCAACTCTTCTTATTTATTATTGTTCTCAATCAGTTACAACACTGAGCCATCAAAACCCTTCTTCGCATAGGACAGAAGATCTTCACAGCTTGCTAGATCCTTCTTCCTTGCATTACAACACAAAGCCTTCTACGATCATGTTACAATGACTTGCACTTAACTCTGCAAGTCCCACACAGTCTGCACAGAGCACATAGGTCTAATACTTAGCTTATCAACCTATCAGTCTCCCTCTTACATTTCCTAGACCTCTATTTATACATACAAAATAGGCCTAAACACGGGCAAAGCCCATGAGCCGACATCCCTTTCCCATTACATTATCCCAAAAACCCAAAAGGACCCAAAAGTGGGTCGAGATTCCATAATCTCTGCTTCACATGGCACTCCATCTTCGACTGGCTGTCGAAGTCCCAAAAATGGTCAAATATTACCAAGTAACTTCAAAACTTGGTTAAGGTCCAACAGGCCCCCAACAGTCACCTGTAACTAGTCCCGAGTCACTCTGGTCTGTGAAATTTTGCCTCGAATGCCTCGAGCTTGGCTCAAGCTGCTTCGACCTGCTGCATTGCTACAACCTCTTGCTCAATGAAGTCCTGGATCATTGCATCATTTACTGGCCCTTCCAGGCATTGTTCTGCGATGATGACAACCTACTCAAGCTCTGCTCCTTGGCTTTCAACTTTAGTGAACAATTGACATGCCTTCTCTTGCACTGGTTGAAGTCATTGAGAGACTTCCATCACTTTACTCTGAAGCATGTGTACCTGCTGCTGGGCCATGCGTTGCTCTAGAAACCTCTTCATTCTCTCGATTGGTGACAAGGCCTTTAGCTATGCTCGTAACGTATCTGTGTGGTGCTTCACTTCTTGGATTTGTGCCTTTAGCGTCTACAATTATGGATTCTCCATGCGGTTCTCATATGTCTGGGCACTTCTCAAGCTCAACTGCTTACATTCCAAAGCAAGGGATTTTAATCTGTCGACCGTGTTGCGGGAAATTGCCTCGCATAGGTCTCTTATGTCTTGAGGGGTCTTGGGCACAGTACGAAGTTCCAGATCTGCGATGCACTGCTGAAGCTACTGGATCACTTCTTCGAGCTGTGCCACCTATTGTGGGATTCTTTCTTCGGCTTCCACTTCGACGACTGTCACAGAGCGAAGTGCTCTGTTGACCGCTTCCTTTAATTCGAGCTGCTCTGTGAGCAACTGCTCCTGTTTCTGCTGGAGTTCTGCTTTCTCTCTGTCCCACTGTACTTGAAGGTCAAGTCTTTCTCATTCGACAACACTGCGTTGTTCAACAAGTACTCCCTGTACTTGTGTCAAATCCTGGGTGGCTTGTGCTGTGTCTTCTTGATCTCATCGAAGGCGAGCTTCGACCCTATCAACAATCTGATGGAGTTGAGTTGGTTCTACGGTTCCTGCTGTCAGAGGTGCAGTGGAGACTGCACGGCTGGACTAAAGTGTCTGCTGCACTCCTTGGATTTCAATCTCGATGTGATTATACATCTGCTCCTGCTTCACTTCCTTCTTCTGTATTGCCTCTTGTGAAGCATCACTGACAGCTGCAATGATGAAATTGAAATCATCTAATGTAAGAACAATCTTCATCTTGGTTACAGGAGTTCTAGGTTTCTTTCGGGAGGAAGATTTCGGAGGTGAAACCTTCCTTTTCTTCGACGAGTCCTCTTCATCTCTGGGCGGTGGTACTTCGCCTTTTTGCTGTTCAATTTCTGCGCCCTCTGTCTCTTCACCATTACCCCCTTCGTCAGGTGTGATGGAAGCAGTTTTCACAGAGTTACTGCTTAATTCTTGCACTTTGCTGATCTTCTGTCGCATGCTAGGTCCGGGTAGATCCTGTGCAATTTCTGGGCTGTCCATGTCAGATATCTTCGCAGGGTCAGCTGGAATAATTAGCTCCATCATCCATTCCTTGGTGATCTTCTCCAAATATTCTTCTATTAATTATAATACGACTGTAACTACTGCTTGTGCTAGTCATCATGCGCTGTTATGTAGATGAAGTGGTGGTCCGTGCTGAACTTCATCAAGGGCCTAAACCTATGAAGTGTGTTCCGGGTGATGCACGGTGTAGACTGGATTGCAATCTTCAACTGATTATAATAGGTGTGGAAGACATCATTGGACTGCCATTACTTGTTCATGTTGTTGGAGTACCACAACGTACAGAACTTCACAGCCAGTGGTTCAAAGGGTTCGATATCTGGGAAAGTGGCGTCTTCTGGTATTTCCCAAGCAATGAAAGCGATCAGTATGAGAAGCCAACTAAAGTGGAACACATACCCCTGATCTTCCACTTCTCTGCAATCAATATCTAGTTTATTGACAAGGTACTACACCCAGTTCATCTGTAGTCCCTCTGCGCACTTTCCTGTGAGGTCGACCACAAAGTCAGTTACTTGAGTCGGTCTATTCTTACAAACTAGCTTGCCCGCGATCAAATGACAGGCAAGGCACACTGCACCACTCTGGATAGAGGCCACCTTGTAGCCTCGCATGCCTTTCTCGACATCGTCGTAAGTCTCTTTAATTCTCTATGCTAATGCTTGGTCTGAGGTCTTTCCAGGGTGGAACTCTTATGGGTCAGGGGCTTGCATACTAAGCTCTATGATCCGATTGATCATGGTCAGATCCACAGTGATGCGTCAGTTCAACCATAGGTATCCTTCGTGATAGCATGACAGTAGCAATTTCACATAGGCATTCACCTCCTGATGTCGACCGAAGTGCAGAATCTTCATCACGTTGAGCAGGGTGGACTGCGTGTGGTTCTGGGTCCATGATTCTGGGACGATCTTGGAATTCTTGCCTTTAGTCTTGGTTAGATACTTGTGCGGGGCGAGCATGTTGTAAGCCTTGCAGTCGCTAAGGTTGAAGTCACTAAACTTCAGTGCTGCGAGCTTATCCTGGTCAACTCAAACTGCGCGCACCCCTTTCGAAAGGTACGCGGTGATCAAAGCGTAGTCGAAGTCTCATGGTACACTGTCATGATTGATGGCACTGCTTAGAGGTGGTAGGTAAGCTAGTAGGATCCGTGGAATAAGCTTGGCATTTGCGATGCCATCTCTGTGCTTTGTTTTTGTCTCGGTCATTGTTCTGGAAGTTCCTGCTCCGTGAGAAGTTGAGGGGGAAGATTGGACTCCTCCTGTGGATGATGCCTGCACACCTACAGACATCCTTCGTTCTGACATGACTCTCTCGGTCTTGAGATCAACGAGTACTTCCTTCACAGATTCCTCAAGTGCGCTAAGTTCCTCGGACATATGTGCTCAAGGTTAATAAGATTGGGGTTGCAAGTGATCATAGATACTGCACAGGGGGGCACAACGCGGTTGCGAGGATTGGTTGTATACACTTGCTAATCTGTGGGCTTCAATTTCTCAGCTGGCAAAAGTGTTCTTCGGGCATGGTGCGATGGGATATATAGGAAAACTTGGCAACAGATTGCTTTGTAACGAGTATGAACTTCATTAATTCTTGTTATGTCCATTATGGCATGGTTCAACGGTCTAGAGGTGAGCCATCAATGCTTTTCGATTTGTTCGGAGTGACAGTCGAACGGATATATCACCCGCCAACGACTATATTGCTTCGCCATGGCGAAGTGCCCTATGTCGATGTTTTGTTATCCCAGTGAAGTTCCAATTTTGCAAAGTTTCTTTCTGCGAGGTACCTTCTGGAACTTGTTGTAATTTCTCAATCTTGGCCTTCTTCTTTTCCATCTTCCCGACCTTCTTTCCAGTGAGCTTCGTTTCGGTGGTTCTTTTCCCATTCTGATTCTTAATTTCCTTAGGCATAGTCACTTCGTGTTGTTGAGGTTCTCTTCTAGGACTCAAGGGTAATACCTATTTTTTACCTGGGATAGGTATTTCAATCATCTATGAGTTTTCTGATGTTCTTATAGCTTCGACATCTGAGTTTCTAGCGCTGAGTAGCTTCGATGTATTCTCCTGTTCTTCAAGCAACTATGCGATTCTTTTGGTCATGAAAGCTTTTAACTCTTGTTTTTGCTGTTCGAAAACCTCTTTTTCTTTCTCCTTTCTGGCTTGATCTCTTTCAATTCAAGGTTTTCCAAGTAACATAGTAAACGGGTTGTTGTCCTCAATAAATTTGATAACCTCAAAATCTTCTTTTGTCGAAGTTCCATTGACATTCATAGATATCTGAGTGATATTTCCACATAGGTTTACTAGTTTCCCTCTGAATAGTCCTACTCCTCTTAATGAAGGGATCATAGCAGGCCTTCCTATAACTTCCCAAGTTCTTTCTGTCATAATATTCACTTGTGTTTCCTCATCCAAAACACGGTCAATGTCGAAGTCTCCTATTCTTAGTTCACTGCATTCTTTTTCTTTAAATATCTCTGATAACATAAAATGTCGGTGGTCATTCAAGGTGTCTTTCATCTGTAGTAATATCTTCTCTGATTCTTTCTGGGTTTCTGCTACTTCTGGATCTGCCTTAGGGTTTCCTTGGTTCAAATTCAATCCTTCAAGCTTAGCAATCATTCTAGGGCAATCCAATACTTCATGGTCCAAAGCTTTGCAACAAAGACAACTAGGTCTTTTCTCAGGGAATTCCTTAGCAAGATGTCCTGGTCTTATGCAACTGTAACATAGGGTTAATCCTCTCTTTATTCTAAATGATCCCCAACTTCTTCTGTACTGCGCACTAGGATCGTGGTAGCCAACCTGCAAAGAACTCTCTCTAGGATCCTGCATCCATTTGTTAGTCCAAACATTCTTTTTATGCATAGGTATAACATATCTATCATTATGCTTATCAGATCTATTCATATCAAACTTTCTTTCATCTATTAATGCCGTAGTTTTTAAGCTAGGACAAAATCTATCAAGCATACCTAGATCTATACTCTGAAACAAAAATTTCCACTTATCTTACTTCTATAGAGCACAAAGCTTTAAGATCTAAGAAATTTTAACTTTTCTTACCTTTAATAGAGTATAGAGCTTATAGATCTTACCTCTTTTCTGTGGATCTGACTTCTTTTCTTCAGAAACTTCCACTTTTACCTTTATTAGAGCACAAAGCATTCAAATCTTGCTTCTTTTCTTCGGATCCAATGGTACAAAGTCTTACAGGTTAAAAAAAATGCTGCGCACCAGGGCAACAGATCTACGCACAGAGCTTTCACAGTTTCAAATCAGATTTTTTGCACAAAACTTCTTCTTCCCCAGTTCCCAACAATCACAGTTTCAAGTCCCGATAACGAAACCATTTTTTGGTACAGGGGCAGACCCGAGGTTCAACGCTACAAAAACGCACCAACAAAACCCTAACTACGGGCCCTTTTGGCAACACCTGTAAAGTAGATGAAGTCTCACCCGAGGCAGAGGTAGGGGTGGTTGCAAGACTCAGGTGTCTGCAACCTTAGCTAGGACACAGATATGTGATTATATCGCTTCCAGAGTACTTAGCATCGATTATTCATCAGTATTCAACCCTTATTATACTTCACATACATCACAGAGCATCGTAGTATTCACATTGATCTAATGTATTTAAGCACTTAACATAGGTAAATGGATCAGATCTAGCAAATCAAGCACTAAGCCCATTCATATAGGTTAGATATACCATTCTTATAGATCATTAGCACTAAGCATAAGTAGATCTATCTAATCATCTCAAAGCACTTAGCAAATCACATATAAATGCATCAGAACATCGCACATAGCAGAATAACACAGTATTTACGTGGTTCACCCCCTCCCTGGGGTTACGTCCACCAACTCTTCTTCTATATTATTGTTCTCAATCAGTTACAACACAGAGCCATCAAAACCCTTCTTCGCATAGGATAGAAGATCTGCGCAGTTCACTAGATCCTTCTTCCTTGCACGACAACACAAAGCCTTCTATGGTCTTGATGGTCTTGTTACAATGACTTGCACTTAACTCTGCAAGTCCCACACAGTCTGCACAAAGCACATAGGTCTACCACTTATCTTATCAACCTATCAGTATCCCTATTACATTGCCTAGACCTCTATTTATACATACAAAATAGGCCTAAACATGGGCAAAGCCCATGGGCCGACATCCCTTTCCTATTACATTATCCCAAAAACCCAAAAGGACCCAAAAGTGGGCCAAGATTCCATAATATCCGCTTCACCTGACACTCCATTTTCGACTGGCTGTCGAAGTCCCAAAAATGGTCAAACATGACCAAGTAACTTCAAAACTTGGTCAAGGGCCAACATGCATGACCATAAACTCATAGTTCCCATAATGACACCTAAATGTTGTTTTATGGATATCCTCCTCTCTAACTCGAATATGGTGGTATCCTGATTGTAGATCAACCTTTGAGATGTACACTTCCCCATGCAACTCGTCTATCATCTCATCAATCTTGGGTATTGGGTATCAGTTTTTGATGGTCTTCTTATTCAGTGCCATGTAGTCTATACACATACTCATAGTGCCATCCTTCTTCTTCACTAGTACAACTGACAGAGAGAAGGGACTCGAACTAGGCTTGATATGTTCCATCTCCAACAATGCCTTTATGGCCTTCTCTATTTCATCCTTGAACCTCTTTGGGTGCCTGCAGAGCGTGGTGATCATGGGCTTCGACCCCTCTTCCAGCTCAATGACATGCTCAAATCCTCTGTCAGGTAGTCTCCCTCCTGGAAATAGTTCAAACACTCTTTGCCAAGCAATGTCTGGATATCTGTAGGGTAATGTTGGCGATCCTGTGATGGCTTCTCCATGGTGATCAAGCACTCTACTGCACAAGCCACGTCCCCATGTCTAAAAAGGACCTCCATGCATTGGTTAGACACGATCCTGAGGGTACTTTTCGACATACATCTCAGGATGACTCATTTTCCACCCTTATCTTGGAACTCCATCCTCATGTCTTGATAATTCATGCAGATATCTACCAATGAGTACAGCCAATGAACTCTTAGCACCACATGAGTATCTGCTAAATCTTTGACATAGAAGTCATCGATCAATGTATAGTTTCCCAATGTTACATCCAATCCCCTAATCCTCTGAGTACATGCCATGTTGTACCCATATGATACAACCACATTGAATCCCTCAAATTCCTCTAAATGCATTTGTCTCCTGGTGACCAATGCATCATCAATGAAGTTGTGGGTGTCCCCACCATCAATCGGTGTCATAACCCTCTGTCCCTGCAAAATGCCTCCGACCCTGAAGGTATAATATTTGGGAACTTCTGAAAGAGTGGTAATGGTCACTCCCTTGGTGCTATCCTGCAATGGTGCCTACTCTGTAGCCTCGAGGTGTGATGGCTCACTACTGTTTTGTCCAATTCCCTCAGCATCACCATCATCCTCTTCATCACAAACTACCTCAATATAATGGACTTTGCCTTTTTCCATACACTGATGACCGAGTTCCCATGAATCTTTGTAACCATATCAAATTTTCTTCTTCTTATATCTCTCCGAGTTTCCTCATCCAACCTATCCTTCCCTGTTCATGTCTTCTGGGAAGGTTTTGATACCTGACCCTTCTGTGGGATAAATGTTTTTGTCGATGTCTTCCTTGGGACTGTGCCTGTCATATCCTGGGTCTTCATGATAGCTTCTTGTAGTATGTTTGGCTTTAAATCCTTCACCCAACCTATTAAGGGTTCAATCAAGCCCTCTGTAAATAGCATCACCAGTCTCTGCTCATAAACATCAGTCACCATGATTTCCATCCGTTGGAATTCTATGACATAGGCCTCGGGTGTATATGTGATATGAAATTACCACATGAGTTCTGATATTAATTTGATCCTTAAATATCAACAAACTCTGATACTAATTCATCCCAAAGATTCCTTATATGCCAATGAGTTCATATGCATATACTAAACATCTAACCAGATTCGGGAATATAAATGAAAATCGCTTGACTATTTGCAAAATATCACGTGAATGTCTTACTTGTCCATAAACCCATAAACTGATGAATAACTTGAAATGTAAGTGAGATAATACAACAAAAAATAAAAGAACTCAAATACATATGTAATTGACATACATCACTACATCTTCAAAGTCCCTTTAAACAACATAATTGTTCTTCATCATCTCAAAATTCCAAATTAAATTACAAAATTAGCTTACAAAACACAATTTACAAGATGCTTAAAAAATCCACTTCTCAAATGTAGAAACATAGTGCACAGTTGAGTTCCTGGCAAAAAATTGTGCAAAATTGATATAAAACAATTGAAATTTCCTCCTATGCCACATGTCATTACATCATTGGGCCACTTGGAGTATGGACTGCCAACTCAGCTGATGACTGTATATGCCAACTAGTCTGCCACATCACCTTGCCAACTCAACTTGCCAATTTTCATGCCACATCACCTTTCATATGCCATGTCACCATACCATGTGTCACCCTTTGGGGGTGCCACGTGACACCCCTATTTTGTTTAGTTTGAAAAAAAATTGACTGATCATAAATTTTTCATACGAGCTCCATTTGACACACCATTTACACCATTGGAAAGATGACAATGAGCTCTACACAATGATTCCATTTTCTCAAACTTTTGAGACAATCAAATTTTGAGATTTTATGGATCCTCTGGGACCTTTGTGAGTGTTTCGGATCCCCCTAGACCTCTGTGAGTGTTCCTTAGATCCTCCTGGATCACACCTTCCCACTGAAGAACTTTTGGAGCTCCAAAAGTATAGATATTCAACAACTTAGTGATGATAAATATAACTCACTCTTCCATCTTACTGAAATGTTTTGATTAGTAACTTAGTAATGAAGCTTCTTCACTCTTCCATCTTACTGAATCTTTTGGAATTAAGTCTTCATCCTGGGTATTCAATCTTAGGTACTATATCATTGTACTTTTTTTTGCTTCTTTGGAATATGGATCTGACTCTGGCGTCTAACACTATAGCTAATATGATATATAGCTCCAGTTCTGGCTCATAGATTCCTGACAACAAAAGTCTTGTTCACTGAATCTCTGCAATACCTGTATCTTTATTTCAACATCCACTCCCATCTCCTTTGCTGAAGATAGTCTATCTCGACCAATATGAAACTGAGCCGAATGTTGATCTATGCCTTGCCCATTTGGAATCTATGTTCTACTTGATGTATCTATATAATCCCTTGAGTGCATTCTCTGTTCATTATCACTCCTACCTTGAAAAAAAATTCTGCTTGTACTATTATCATCTGTACTTGATTTCTTCTATTAAGGGTTCATCCAAGCCCTCTATGAATAGCATCACTAGTCTCTTCTCAGAAACATCAGTCACCATGACTCCCATCCACTAGAACTCTGTGACATAGGGCTCTGGTGTACCTGTTTGCCTCAACTGTGCCAACTCCCTGAAGTGGATCTTAGGGTCCTTCCTATCGAACCTGTCCATCAACCTCTGGGCGAAATCCTCAAATGATGTGATGTTGGAATGACCCAATGTTAATATCCCATGGCACCGCCACTCATGAGCCTCTCCATCTAAGTGTAGAGTGGAAAACTTGATTTCCTCTACCTTTGTAATCGGGTTAAGTTGGAAATAAGTGTCCAAATAATGTACCCATGCTCGTGTTGTGCACATGTTGGATCCATCAAAAGATGAGATGGTCATGTTTCCCAATTTGTGTAGAAGGTTGAAATTATGTTGATTCTAGCCCATCCTAGGCTCGTTCCTCATCATGAGGTTGTAATAGTCATTGTGAGATAGGGTTTCCTGGGCTCCTTCTTCTAGAAATTAATACTCTCTAAAGTAGGAGTTAATCTCATTAGTCGACCCTTTCTGCTCCTGTGTTCCTGTAGGCTCCTCCTCAAGGAAGGGTGTCAATAATGGTCTGGCCTAGGAAATGACTTCATAAAGTGAAAAAGGGAAAAAGGGGGACACAGGTCTTAGGAAAAATAAAGTCACTTAAAAATTATAAAGTGTGCAAGAATAAAGTGAATTTAAAAGAAAATTAAAAAGTAAAGTTAGCTGGAAATAACTCAATGAAGAAATAAAAGAGGGGAAAAGAGGAGGCACATCTCACTCTTGCATTTTGATCATTGAAAAAATAGATTTGGAGAGCTCTTGGAGAGTTTTCTAGGGTTTTCTTGGAAACTCTTGCTTTCATCTCTGGTTTTGGTGTGCAACGATACACCCTAGTCAGATTCGAGGATGGGATCATCTCAGATTTCATCATTGGACTTATTTCTATCTAGTTTCATCTCCTTTCAGTCAATTTCTGGAGTGGGTGGCCGAATTTCCTTGTGTGGCGGCTGAGTTGGGAAGCATAGGGGTTGACTTGCTTAGAGGAGGCTAGAATCCCTGCGTGGAGACTGAATATCCTCATCCTGAGTGCATTCAACAATATCTGGGAGAATATCCTTGTGGGAGGACAAAGTTTGAGTGTGGGAAGTGCGCCCCCTTTGTGGCTGCTGATACCTCTTTGAATCTAGGCGAGTTTGTTGTTGTAGTTGAACCACATCATCTCTGGGAGTGTCCTCCTCTTTCTGGGTGCAACTTACTCATATTGGTGGAATGATTTGGGGGTGGGAGCCTATGTGTATCAATGTAGACCTAATTGGGTGGTGCCTTACCTCCAATATGGGTGCATCTAGGAATCTATACAATAGAAAATATCATTGTTGATTGAAGATTGATAGTTATCACAGAGCTGGGCGCATTTACTATCATTTCCAAGTGTGGAAACTTGTCATTATTTGTGGTGAATCAATATTTCCGTTCGGGAAAGTACCATCACTCATATTGGGCATAAAGATTGGTATTCTCCCTCTATTGGCTGCAGCATAAATATATATATCTGAAGGCAATTCTCAAAGGGTCTCATCTCTAGTGGGCAGAGTCTATTCTATGCAGTGTGAATATATTCTTTACTCCAGGTTATATCTTTTCATTGTATTCCATTGTATTTGCTTGTTGCTACTATTAAACAATTGTTGGAAGTTTCTTTATATCAACACTGTGACAATCTATGTATGACCTTCACAATATTAAATTAAAACAAGCATCAACTCCTCTTGACTTTTATAATTGCAGTGATACATTTCAGTATTGGTTGTTATTGGATATTGCCTCTAAATTGTTATAAGTTGTGTCATTACCAAGAAACATTAAGATTGCACTTACAACATTTTGGGTATAAACTATTTGAAGAAATACATCAAGGACAAACCATCCTTAAACTCAGAAAAATTGACACAAACGTAAAGAGATATCTAGTTGGGATATTACATGCAATATCACTAACTCTGATACCACTGTAATGTCCCCAACTAGGCTAGGTGGGAATATTATGTTACTATCCAAAAAATCAATATTTCTCCTTGTGTAAATGTGTCAGATACTTTGCATTAAGGTTGCTATTAACTTCTTACAAACAATTTGCTCATATAGGAATATTGTCAAACATATTGTATGCATCCATTACATAGAAAATAGAGTAGATAATCATGGCATCTTATTATGGTATGGAAACCCCCAAAATCTCAGTAGTACAAAGATATCTAATGGCTGTAATAACAACTGCAAAATACTTCTAAACACATAGGTCTAATGGTTGTTAGGCAACTGCAAAATATGCTAACAAAAACAATACAAATAAAACTTGGATTGATGGAAATCTATGGTGTTCACTGCTCCAAGGATCTCCAAGCCCTGCAATGCTCTGTTCCAGAAATGTCCACTCTACAAGCAGCCTTCCAATCTGTCCTGTAACCCTCATGAAACTGATCCAATATGACATGTTGAAACCTTGATTGTAGAGGTCCTCATGGGACAACTGCTAGACGTCTAGTAGGGCCTCGCGGGCCACCCTGTATTCAACCTGTAGGGATGGATTTAACAACGATTTCACCAGAATCCTCCTAACACTTGAAAAATTCTTGTTCGGCCTCTTTCAGAAAATCTTCGCCAACTTCTTGCGCATACCTCCAATTGAATATGAACCCAAACTGAAGCTCTAGTGAAAATCATAGGTGGAGTCCCCTCTTGTCTAGCTAGGGTGGATATTACACCACCGAAACTAAACTATAGTAGTGGAAGGGTTTTGCTAAACCCCAACAAAACAATGGCTCAAAGAGTAGTCCAAAAAGAGAGATCAAATGATAATACCAAAGGGAAGGGTTACCCCTCTATTTATCCTTCCTCCGGGCCTTCTATATCTTTCCCCTTCTTGACCAAATCAAACCCTCAATTTATTTTCCCTCCAATTTTGTTTAAATATAATTATTTATTTTAATTTAATGTCATTTTAGGATTGGTCATTATTTTACCCTAGTGTCACCAAATAAATCTCCTTGACTCCCTTTTCCTTGCTAACTATAGGCTGCGAGAGTCGTATAGGCTATTAAGTCACCCTCTGTCATGATTAATTGGAAGGGGACATTACAAAAATAGAATGGGCTCAACTTATTAATAGTGTATACTTAATAAGTAGAGGAGCACTCCGACAGAGAGTGTTTTGTGAAGGGATTACTATTAATAAGATAAGATTCAACAAGTGAGTATTGTGTGGGTTTATTCCATATTTATCCTAGGGTCCATTGGACAAGGAAGCAGGTCAATCTTGTACAATTGTTTGAGGAATCAAAGAGTTGTAGAGGAAAGTGCAGGCCTACATGACAAGTAATGAAAGGCATGCAAAGGACTCAGGAAGAACAAAGAAAGGATTAGTATTCAGTTGCTATAGAGTTTGAATGGTTTGCAAAGGAGAAATCAACAGAGTTTCTCACATAGAGAATGAATCCAACAGGTGAGGAATGTTATAAGCATGCTCAAAGAGTTAAGGAGGACTCCACAACCTTGAAGGGATAATGTAGTGGAGGTGACAAGGTCTACTACTAGAGAAAAGAATGGATATCATGGGGTGAGCTGTGACTCATTGGATGGGTAAAAGTCATCTGTAGGGCCTAGCCTATGAGGACTTATAAGAGTTGCTAGTATGAATTGGCAATTGTAGTTGAAGTATTTATAGTAAGGGAGCCACTTCTATTGTCATAGTGCTCAATGGAAGCATGGTGCAAGAGTAATCATTGTTAGGATATTTTGACACTTAGGAGTTAGTTAAGATCTACTTGGTCTAATGTGTCGTTAGGTAAAAGTGTGTCTCTTTAGTATGCATTTGTATGCATCTGTCATAATCCTTGTCC
>JASDQU010202128.1:0-17476 GCA_032191745.1 Picea mariana | reverse complement strand
AAACAGAGTTAGTTCACTTCTTATACAAAGTGTGCTTTGTATAAGAAGTGAACTAACTCTGTTTTTATTTTGTAGTTAGATTTAGCACAGAGATAACAAACCTAGATGTCCTCTATGTAAACATAAAACATCTAATTACATTTAATAATTTGATGGATTGCTTACTTGAATTATATAAGGCTTTGAAACATATTAGAGAACATTTGAGGTGCTTACCACCATTTGGAGAATGTTAAGTGCCAAATCTTATAGGGTTGTTGATGCACTTCTTTCATGGTTGTACTTATTAATAATACATAAAGTCTTCCATTTTTAATTCATGGATAACAAACACTTAATTTTAAAATAACATAAATCATTATCTGGATATATTGAGCCTCCAAGAGAGAAATAAACATGATAATCAAGTCTTCCTCTCCATATTCAATTGTTCTTATAGGATATACTATAAAACCAACCTATATATCCAATCATTCTTCTCTATATAAACAACCCTATATAAACAACCGATCTTCCAACGGCTATGTGCGGTCCTCACGTGTTGCTAGCTCTTCCAGATGTAAATTGTTGACATACAACGAAATTCCATTAAATGCACTGCAAGGATAGTTCAAAGGTTACAGTGGTAGTAATTAAAACAATTGGACCATTCCTTCCATTCAATACAGTGACAATTGGACCAAGTGCAGGGACAATTCACAGGGTACCCCTATTGAGATTTTTGTGAGATATGAACAAAAAATGTAGGGATAGATGGCATGTCTGTATTGGAGATGGAGAGATGACAAAGTCTAGTAAAGAGACTTTTTCTTAAAAAACTTCCTTGGGGTAATAATCTATTTTTAGGTATTTGATTCTTACTTATACATACCCTTATACCTTTAGGATTTGAACTTATAACTTCTTAAAAAATGGAAAAGTCAATTGATTAAATAATAATAATAATCTATTTTTAAGATATTTGACTCTTAGGCTTACATACCCTTATACTTATTGAATTTGAATTTGTAACCTCTTAAAAAGAAAGAGACATTCTTAACCATTAAACCTACTCTCTCTCTCTATATAAATATAATTATAATTTGAATTATTATTATTATTATTATTTATTATTTATTATTTATTTAAAAAAAAATTAAACCATATAAATATACAATTATATTTAATTTACTATTTATGTTTTATTTTCATATTTAATTTATTTATTATATTATAATTTTATATTAAATTAATTAATTATTATTGTTTTATTCCATTTGCTTATTTAAATTTTCAATATTTAATATTATCTTTTCCAATAATAAAATAAATATGTTTTCCTTTACTATTTTTAAATTATTCAAAACTATTTATTTATATTATAGGGACTTGACAGCTTTAATAATTTTCTTGTTGTTTATCTACTTGAATGGTTAAAAAAACTTTCTATTAATTTCATATTTGTTTATCTTGCTATTGCTAAATAAACTAACACATTCACATAATTGTTGTTGAAAGAGGTGGATAAATATATTTAATTTGTAAATCTTAATTTTATTTTAAAAATAATTTTAATTCTAATATAAATTCTAATCATATTATAATCCTAGATGATTTTAATAATATGTTAATTATTTCAAACACATTTAATTATTAAATATTTGAAAATAATTAACATATCATTAAAATGATCTGAAATATTTGAAAATAATTAATATATCATTAAAATGATTAAAATTATCTGAAATTATGAAATTATGCTCATGTCCATCCATATTAACTTATCAAAAACCTCAACTCTCTATGTTTCAGTTTCAGATGAACTTATCAAAAACTATGAAAACTAGTAGTGGAGACTTGAAAAATACTAATCGGTATGTAAGCAAATAAACTTTATAGGGGCGAGGTGGGTTGATAAACACAACAAACCACGCATGCTTCACAAAATAGTAAGTAAAAAAAGATTCACAGTAAAAAAAATCTTAATTTAGTTGTAGTGCATAAAATAGGTATTAATATCATTATTATGCTAATCAGGTGAATTAGTTCTTTTAATGATTAATTAATGAACAGGTTTTATCATGTAAGAAAGTTAATGTTTCAAATCAGAGTTTTTTTATTTATTGTGATAATGAAGAATATTCTTTCCATAAGAAATGGTGTTTATTAAATCCATGTGTAAGATATAATTGTTTTAAGTGAACTGTATATAACTTTCAAATTACTTATATGTATTGTTTAACAATTTAACTGTTAATGTTTTTTTTTTTCGTTTTTTTCCTTGAAATCTGACATCATAAATTTACAGAAAATCACAATTTTCTGTTATTTAAATTACCAAAACCCTAAAAATTTTAAATTACCTTACTTATAATAAAATTCTAATTTTATTATAACATAATTCCAATTTTAAAAACAGATTCCAACCGTATTGGTAACTCCAATTTTAAAAACAGGTTCCAAGGCTGCGGGTAAAGGTTTTTCGTGAAAAAAAAAAGCCTTTGAAACTCTAATTTTAGCAATAGAAGAGCTTAATTTGGACTTACAAAGTCAATCTCTCGCAAAAAGTGCATTGTGATTTGTTTAGAATTAAGAATTGGCACCTTGTCCAATGTAAAAGGTTGAACTTTCAATCATATGATGTTACAGTAACTTCTTAATATGCTTAGGTAAATGTTAAAAAATAAATAGGTTAATAGATGCATTTATAAATGTAAAGAAGTTATTAGCAATAAATTTGACCCATTGATTTTGGAGGACGACTAAGAATGTGCCAACATCTTCAATGCATAACCATCAGATTAGAATTTAAGATTAAAAGATCATTAATTGTGCCCATCTCCAATAGGTATATGCATTTCGGCGTAATAAACGGAATAAACTAGCACAGCCGCTTGCTAAAACGTGGCTGGTGAACGCCTAAAGACTTACGGTGGACGACGGATTAAAAAAACTCTCCTGTTAAAAAAAACTAAGTAAAAACTCCAGGCCCATGCATGAAGAAAACCTTCACCATCTCAACCAAGTAACCTCCACTGACAAAGGGATGAAGAATAATTAAATGTGGCAATCATATACAGTACCTTCTTAATATGCTTAGGTAAATGTAAATGTAAAGAAGTTATTAACAATAAATCTGACCCATTGATTTTGGAGGACGACTAAGAATATGCCAACATCTTCAATGCATAACCATCAGATTAGAATTTAAGATTAAAATATCATTAATTGTGCCCATCTCCAATAGGTATATGCCTTTCGGCGTAAAAATAGGAATAGGTTAATTTGGGAGCAAACAAATCTGTATTTTAGGTAAAAAATGGGTCTGAATTTGATTGAGTTTTTTATGGATCAAAGTTTTATGTATTTTAGAATCTTATCTTATTTCATAAGTTTTGTCCAATTTTAAACCAACACAGATGTTCAAAAAATCTATCAAAGTTTTGAATTAACTAAAAATTTAAAAACTAATCACCCTAAAACCTGCCTGAAAGATAACTCTGGAAGAAAACAAGGGTTGCATGGCAACGTAGTCCCTACCGAGTTAGTTGGGAAATACATGTTGAACAATGAAACTTAATATAACTAAATG
The DNA here is from genome assembly GCA_032191745.1 of Picea mariana. Taxonomy (NCBI): domain Eukaryota; kingdom Viridiplantae; phylum Streptophyta; class Pinopsida; order Pinales; family Pinaceae; genus Picea; species Picea mariana. Next base: position 13,905 of record JASDQU010202128.1, on the reverse strand, counting down.
CACAAGTAATGAATATTTTTTGTCAAAAGATAATAATTGAGAGTTGTTTGTTATTCAAAATGTATAATGAACCGTAAGCTGAATGAAACTATAATATTTATAAATATCATATAAATATAATAAATATATTATAAATATAATAATAAATATAATATTAGATAATAAATATAATAATGCATAATAATAAATACATAGTAAAAACTTTTATATTTAGATGGGGTGATTGGTGAAATTCATTGATTATGTAATTAATTATATATATTGAAAAAGGTAAAGGGAGCAATAACACTTCAATTCTATCAACCAATAACCAATTAGAAATGAGAAACACAAATATTTGTATTATATCTAAAAATATATATTTGTTTTCCTATGTTAAACATTACTTTGCATACACAAATTTATAATAAAAAACAAATTAATATCATATCAATATCACATCAAAAGCAAACTCATTACTATAATCCCATGACAAGAACTAATAACTTTGGACAAAAAATTGCGAATTAACCCACTCCTAAAAAAAATTATGATAAAACTGTCTCTATCAAAACAAATTCACTTTACGTTAAATCCAATAGAGAGCATTTAGCCGCGTGCGTGCAGAAGAGTAGGGCAAGACGGAATTAGATGTTCACTGGAGCCTGCAGGGCTGGAATTTGACGGGCAAAATGCCCGTCATAGAGCATTTTGCCCGTTATTTACGGCCAAACTTACTCACTGAACGTCTTTTCGAACGGGCAATCAGGCCCCTGAACGTATTTATGACAGCCAATATCTTTTTTATAGAACGGCATTATACTCTGCTCAGGCCCCGAATATGTGTTGGATGTTACCAATTCCCAAATCTCACGTACCCTCCATGATTGTTCTCGATCTGGCTAAACTCTACACCTGTTCATTGTTCATTTGGCATAAAGAATATCTTAAGGAACAAGAGTCGGTGATGGTTTATGAGAATTAACTCCTGCACCGAGCCCCGAGCCCCGAGCCAGGGCCACCAGTCTACATCGTTCCCATCCAAATATTATTACAGTAGCCTTAATTCAATTAATTTTGCAGTTGTAATGGGATATGTGACAAGCTCGTATAATTTAAGCTATAATTTAAGCGTCCTCTTCATTATGGATGTTTTAGTGGATTTTATTCTAACAGGTTTGTACAAGACTTCAAGTAGCTAAAATTTCAGGGTTATCTCTCCTGTTCGGGGGGCCTTAGCACTCCGGCAGGATTAGCACTCTATTTCCATGGACATGCATCTAAATACTTTGTATATTTTTCATATCAATACTCCCCACCGTCTCTTGTCTCCTCCCATCATTGAAGAGACAAATGACTTTGTATGTTTTTTATCTTAATAGTCTCCACCATCTCCTGATTCTTCCCATCGATGAACTCTGAATGGTTTCAAAGGCATAGGAGAGATGAAGCTATGCGGATCCTTATATTTCAACTTGTTCTATTTTCACTTGTATTTCAGCAGGGTACTCTCAATATTGGAGGCACAATATAAAAGGTATAAGAATAAATTCAAAGATAGTGGCTTGTGAAGAAGGTTAAAATCTCAAATAGTTAGAATTTTTTTTTAAAGATAGGAGCCTGTGAGGAAGGTTAAAAGTTTTAGAATTTTTTTGGTTGGTCTTTTTTTTATTTTGGTTGAAATTATAATTTTGTGTAAAAAATTGTTGTTTTTATTATCAGAATAAATTCTATTATTTTAGATTAGATTAATGTTCGAATCTAAAATGGTTAAAAAAAATATTTCATTGACCATTATTAAAATATTAAAATTTTGAATTGCATGCTTTCATGTTTTCAATTTTGTTTTCTAATATTGTATATTTCAATGTTTTCAATTTTTGTATTAGAGTTCATCATATTTATCTGTTTTCTATATTTCATTTTTTTATGTGTATGGCGGCATAGTTATAGTTAGGTGAAATGAGTGACTCAGGTTGCAGGATCGAATCTAAGTGAGTGTTTTCATGCATGTGTGTTTTGCATAAGACTAAGGGTGAGATGATAGGGGTTATTTCTAACAAATTTATCAGTGTTCATGAGTTGTAGAGATTTTTTGGTACATGAGATCTTCTGGTAACTGCTAATTTAGATTTATACTATTTATTGGAGTCAAATTTGTTGTATAACTCTTAAATATGAAGAATTTATCAAGTTTTAAGTTATAGAATTTTGAATTTTTTATATAATTGTTAATGCTAATGACTAGCCTGTTTTTTTATTATGAAATTTATTTATGACTCAATTAGTATACAGGTAGAAATTTCTCATTCAAGTCAAAGACTTAATGTTATTTATTTAATTTACCCTAAAGTAAACTTGGTTTTAGTTACATTTATTGTAAAGTTTTTTCTTTTTCTTTAAGGGAGAAAAGGAGAAAATAAATTATAGCAACTTGCGGGTTTAAATATGGATCATAAATTTCAATTTTTCTATCACTATTTTATAATTTAGTTTGAAAATTTCACATAAATATTTTAATAAAATGCTTAAACATAATAGATTTTAAAATTTTATATTTAAAAAAAAAATTATTTTCATTTAATGGCATGATGTTATTGTTTTTAAATTTTTATACTTTTTTATGATTTTCTTAATATTTTTACACAACTTCTTAAAATATCCATCTGTCTGTCACAAGTGAATTTCTTTTTAAACTCCACACTTGTGACTATTTTATGTCCAGTCAAAGGGAATTTATGAATTTATTTTTAAAGTCCAAACTTGTGGTTGTTTTATGTCAACTCAAATGGAATTTATGGTGTGCCCTAAACATTCAAATGGTTTTAATACCATAAGTATTTTATACATCCTTTTTCATGATCTATAGAATCTCTTTACCTAGCTTAAAAATGTATACATGTAGTTATTTGAATATCCATTGTTATAAATATTGATGTAGGATTGGCTACCTGTTTTTAAATATAATAGGGAGGAGTTTCTTGAATTTTTTTCTTGCTAATGTACCACAATTTTTATTTCTCTCTGGAAAATAGTGGAGTTTTCTTAAAACATTTTTAAAAAATTTGGCAAGCATAATGACCTTTTTGAAACATTTCTCTATTTTTTAAATCATTCCTTGTTGATATACTTTTCTTATTTTGAGGGATTTTCTCTTTCTCCATCCATTCAATGTCTTCAAAAGATCAAAGAGTTAATGAAGTATGGATAATATAATGAGAAATAGAATAAATGCATGTGAAATTGATCTTTAGCCTACGACCTTCAAAGTTGTCTTACAAACTTTGTTATGTTATAAAAATATAATATAATTTTTTTTTAATCAAAACTTCATTATTGAAGGGTTAATTTATTATCAAACTTCATTAGATTGTTTGACGGGTAAGAAACTATCCAAATTCCAACCCTGACTGGGGGTGACCAGACAATTCGTCGCTTGGGATTGAAGGGATTAAGAAACCAGCTCATTTACTAAAAATGAAGGAATTTAGAAGGTTGCTGTAGCTGGTACACCGACACAGGCGAGTGAATAAATGATGCTTACAAAATGGTGATAAGGAAGTTGGCGTGTTTTTCTTCGTACAACTGTACGTGGAAACCAAGGAGTCAACTAATTTAATTTGTTCCTGTGATGCCACTCCATAGTTAGTTTGGCCATTTCTGAAACCAACGGCCCAACCAGCAATCAATAATGTTATAATTAAAGAGAAAAGAAATCAAATCAACTCAAGATAAATATTTGTTACCAACAAGCTATTTAACCAAAAGTAAACCTCACAACCGATTTGTACTCTCTCTATATAAACAGAACAGAATGGTACAACTAGAAAGATCAGATCAGCAGCATCAACGCTTCAAACTGATCAGATTGTATCATCAGGAATACAATACAGATTCTGTGATCTCTCTTTCTATACAGAGTACAGAATATTATTTTACGTGTTGCCAGTGAAATACAGGTGGAATAATATGGCAATGCCCGCTATAAAGATATGGCCTGCTCTTCCGACTTTTGGCATTCGCGTTTCTAATTCATTATGCTTCTGGGATTACTAGACACCATCATTTCCATGTGGGTCATGAATATTTTAGCCATATACTTATGATTAACTTTACTCTTATATGCAGAACAGGATACCTTATCTATGGCCTACATGTAGGGCATGGGATCGGATATTCGAAGTAAAATATTAAATTTAGAGCAGCTATGATTCAAGTTACATAGAGATGATGAATTGTTTCGTTTCATTTGGTAAATAATCTGCAGGTCCGACAGAAGAATATAACTCGTCTTTGCCATACGAAGCCTCTGTTAACAGTAAACGGACAGTATCCAGGACCTACCATTCTTGCTCGCGAAGGAGATCGAGTGATAGTTAAAATCACAAATCATGTGAAAGACAACGTTACGATTCATTGGTAAACCTATTTTGCATTTCCTCTCCTCTGCTATCTAGAGCACTTAGTTTTTCTGACCTATGTGCTATCCAGAGCACTTAATTTTCTTATCTAACTTACTAATATTTTTTTCTCTTTTTTAAGAAAATAGTTTTCTTGATATTTAATTGAATTAAAGGAAATTTTAGATTATTGGTTCGAAGTTATTATAATAACACTTATTTATTATTTATGTTAGTTTTAAGAGAATTGAATCCAGATGGGGAAGATAACAATAAATGCTCACAACCATCTAAACTATACTCAATTGATATCTGATTAACATTTATTTGTATTATATTTTATTGAACAACACTTATCCATGTTATTTTTAAGGGAATTGAATCCAGGTGGGGAGGATAACAATCATTCCTCACAACCATCCAAGCTATACCCAATTGACATCTGACTAACATCTATTTGTATTATATTTTATTGAACAACACTTGTTCATGTTATTTTTAAGGGAATTGAATCCCGGTGGGGAGAATAACAATCATTCCTCACAGCCATCCAAGCTATACCCCAACCATCCAAGCTATAACCAATTGACATCTGACTAACATCTATTTGTATTATATTTTATTGAACAACACTTGTTCATGTTATTTTTAAGGGAATTGAATCCCGATGGGGAGGATAACAATCATTCCTCACAACCATCCAAGCTATACTCAATTGACATCTGACTAACATCTATTTGTATTATATTTTATTAAACAACACTTGTTCATGTTATTTTTAAGGGAATTGAATCCCAGTGGGGAGGATAACAATCATTCCTCACAACCATCCAAGCTATACCCAATTGACATATGACTAACATCTATTTGTATTATATTTTATTGAACAACACTTGTTCATGTTGTTTTTAAGGAAATTGAATCTCTGTGGGGAAGATAACAATCATTCCTCACAACCATCAAAGCTATACCCAATTAACATCTGACTAACATCTATTTGTATTATATTTTATTAAACAACACTTGTTCATGTTATTTTTAAGGGAATTGAATCTCTATGGAGGGGATAACAATCATTCCTCACAACCATTCAAACTATACCGAATTAACATCTGAGTTACATCTATATTATATTTTATTGCTGATTTATATTATATGTGGGCATTCGACAGGCACGGGATTCGGGATTCATTACATCAGATCTGCATGGGCGGATGGTCCTGCCTACGTGACTCAATGCCCTATTCAAACTGGACAAAGTTACATTTACAATTTCACCATCATAGAGCAGAGAGGAACATTGTGGTGGCATGCGCACATTTCCTGGTTGCGTGTAAGCTTGTATGGAGCTATTATCATCCACCCCAAGAAGCACTCTGCTTATCCATTCCCTAAGCCACACCAAGAGTTACCCATTCTCTTCGGTACTATATTAATTAATCACGATTCTTGCACCAAAATCATGTTGTAAGTAGAAGCATGCGCTGCTCAGAATTTGCAGTCTAATTACCTCTGGAATTAAGTTGATTTGCAGGAGAATGGTGGAATGCAGACACAAAGAATGTTATCAATGAAGCGATGCAAAATGGTGGCGGGCCTAATGTGTCCGACGCATATACCATAAATGGGCTCCCTGACCCTTTTATAACTGCTCCGCCAAAGGTAGATCATCAATTTCGACCTTCAATTGTATCCTGATATTGTGTACTCACAGAGTCTCATATTGATGCATATTATGGTATATTGTGATATATTCATATTGATGCATGGCGCAGATACATTCAAGCCGAAAGTTATCCCGGGGAAGACATATCTTCTCCGTATAATCAATGTTGCTCTCAATGATAAACTTTTCTTTGCAATCGCCAATCACACGGTGATTGTGGTGGAAGCCGACGCTCAGTATGTGAAACCTTTCCAAACGGAAGCGATACTTATCTCTCCCGGCCAAACCACCAACGTACTCTTAAAAGCTAAATCGAGTCCGCAACCATTGAACGCCAGATTTCTAATAGCGGCATGGCCTTATGTTATAGGCAGTGGAACCTTTGATAACTCAACCACAGCCGACATCTGAGAATACTTGCAGCTTTTGAATTCATCCTCTCCGGCTCTCATCTTGAAGCCAACGCTTCCATCACTAAACGATACCTCATTTGCCACAAAGTTTAGCAAGAAGCTGAGAAGCTTGGCCACACCACGGTTTCTGGCAATTGTTACTCGGACTGTGGATAAGCAATTCTTCTTCATCGTTGGTTTGGGATTGAATCCATGTGCCAAAGGACAGAAATGCCAAGACTCCAATGGAACCAAATTCACAGACTCCATCAATAACATATCCTTCGTCTCCCCTCCACTGCGCTTCTTCAAGCCCACTACTTTGGGCAGTCAAAAGGAGTTTATATGTTGAATTTCCCGGACAATCCGCCATTTCCGTTCAATTACACTGGCACTCCTCCAAACAACACGCGGACTCTGAACGACACGAGACTCGAAGTGGTTCCCTTCAACGCTACCATACAAGTAGTCCTGCAGGATACTAGTCTCGTCGGGCTGGAGAGCCATCCTCTCCATCTTCATGTATATGATTTCTTCGTAGTCGGGCAGGGAACGGGGAACTACAATCCACGCACTAACCCTAAAAACTTCAATCTGGTGGATCCTCCCCAGAGAAACTCCGTCGGAGTTCCCAGTGGAATTTGGGTGGCTCTTCGATTCAGAGCTGACAATCCAGGTATAAATATATCATATGACGTACATTAGTCCAGTCCTGCGACATCAAATTGTTTTGTTCATCGCTATTTCATTTTGATAATTATTACATAACTGGTGCAGGCGTTTGGTTCATGCATTGTCATTTGGAGATTCACACCAGCTGGGGACTGAAAATGGCGTGGATTGTGCTAGATGGAAATGCCCCAAGTCTCAGATCTTCCTGCCTGCTAGCTCATCATGATCAATACAGTACTGTTTCTAGCCGTAGCTCAAGATGGTTGCTGGCTTATGAATGAAGACATATACCTGGGTGTGCGTTGCATATTATAGAATCGATGTTTTACGTATTCTAAGTTGCTGAAACTGAAGAGGCAGTTCATTTTTCCAAGCCATGGCACTAGGAATCGAGCCAAAAGAGATAATTTCTATAGAGTGGGCTTGATTTCATTATTAAGAATCAATGAGAATTGAATGATAGGTTATACCAAATCCACGAGTATTGAATAATACGTGCTCCATCCTATTATTTTTAACACCGCGGTGGTCGTGGCTGTTTATTTATTTATTTGTATATTAAGTGGTTCATAATCGCTGTATATTTGTGGCCTGAAAAACAGGGGCTAAACTAAAATTCAAGATTTGTTCATGGTCAACCCACGATTACAAATATGCTGCTTACAAATTATTAATATCGAGAATAAAATAGGAGACAATGGTTTTTGGTGTGATCATGATTGAATTGTTGAAGAACCATGAGGTGGTACAGATTGCCCATAGGGCACATTTTACCTTGTATATGGAGTGGCCTTTTTGAAAAGAGGCCTAAAACCGTCATTGTCGAGAAAGGATATTTCATTTTTTCTTAATCACGAGGATAACTTTAAAAGGATTTTACAATAATTTTGACATTGAGATAATGAATTTAAGAATAAAATGTACAAATAAAGTTCAAAAGAATAAGAAAGAATTAAAAAATTATGAAGAGGTGGTTAATTATATTTAGAAAATTAAAAGTATTTGTTTATTTTATAGAAGAAAAAAGGGCCGTGAAAACATTCTATCTACAATCTAGGTATAGTAAATAGTGCACTTAAATTGGGTCAAATATCTTTCCATAAATGCAAGCCTTGGCATGTTCGAATAAACACAATTTGTCACACATGTTGTTGTAGATATCACATTAAGTATGGTTATTATGATCACACACACGTATTTGTGTATTGTATAACATTTTTTTGTAGGAATGCTTAGTTATATGGTCATCATCATCATCTAGAGATCTTTTTTTTAGAACATCTTGTGTATAAAGAAGGTTGTACATTTTATCAAAAATATTTCTTAGATGGGACATGCCCGAGGTGTGGTGGAATGGAATTACTAAGCAAGTGAATCCATGTAAGAGATAAGTATGAATTGGGGAGGAAGGAGGTTTCCTTGCAAAGCTTTAAATATGTCTCATATGATATTGATGGAGGATAGGAAAGAAAAAATATGCAATTGGTGACTTCTTAAGTACAAGTATGACTTCATGAAGGAATTCATAAAAAAAACACGACAATATGTTCAATATGTCCATGTGGATTGATAGTAGGACGTGCATTTTATAATATGTAAAAATACATTTCTCATTGGTATTGTATTATCAGTGGTTGATTTTGCTGAGAACTACACCCTTCAAACACAAAATGAGATTCAAAGACAATATTATCACTCAGAGTAGGTCAACATAATGGTCCATATCACATGCAGGCATACGCTAGATAGTAATGAAGAAAACCTAGTTATATTGAAGGAGTATCACTTATACATAAGAGATGATTGGTGCCATGACTTAGCCTATGTACAACATTGCTTTCATTTATTTTACAATCACTTTAAAGAGAAGAACATATAGATGGATCAACATTGGATTTTTTCATATGGTTGCATAGGCCAGTTCAAAAATGCTCGTGTATTTCAATCGTTGTGTATGTTTCACAAAAAACTCAAAGTACCACACATTTAGAACTATTTCTAGTCCAAGAATGAGAAATGGGAGCATGATGGACCAAGTGCATGCATAAAAAGAGTGTTACACAGGTAAGAAACAAATTTCACAACTATTTCCCTCATTCGAGATGTGAAATCCATTGTTGAATGGTGTTCTTCAGTAATGGAACATAGAAAAAGAACATGTGAAGACTAATCACACAAGAAAGGACATGTACATAGATAATTTTGGGAGGTTTCCATGTAGATCGGTCACAATGGTATGAATGCAAAAAAATCTATGGCACTCGTGGATTCCATTCAGTTCGAACATTAGACAATGCAATAGTTGAAATATGGATGAAAAAACTCTCTTTCTTATTTGGTCCATGTAGTAGCAATGAATAAGATGATTGTGAATTGATAGTCTAGGTTGATAGATGGGATCATGTATCACTCCCCATTGGTTAACATATAACTTTGGAATTATCCCACTTGGAGGAGGACCAATAAAATATTTCAACAAATTATGATCATGACTAACATCTCATACTACCAAGTTCGTTGAAACCTTCTATTAAATTTTGAATAAATAGCATCAATATTTTATTCTTTGGTCATTTAGTGGACTCATGTGTTGGCACTCCTTTTTTTGCAGGGCACATATATGTAGTGGTTTCCGCAAGAGGTAATGAATGGGGCACTGATTATTGGCTAGCACGTTACTTAGAGGGAAAACATACCCTCGTGCGATCATTAATAGACCCTGAAGGAATTGAATTTCTAATTGGGTCAATGGTTATCAAAGGAAATATCTGACTCACGATGGAAGAACACAGAAGAAAGTTGGTTATGTATTTCAATATTATAGACTAGGTGAAGCTATATACCACTTTATGAACTTGGTTGTTGGTACAAACCTCCAACTAAAAATAATTCCAACTAAGAACTCATCAAAGGTATGATACTTATTTCTTTACTCTGAGCACAAAAATTTAATGGAGACCATAGGTATCTAAAATGAATAATTGAACAAATATTTCATATTTATGAATGATTGAAAATTTGACTTCATTTTACGATTGTTATGATATTCTTGTATTTTGTGGTTCTTTTTTGTTGTTAAGGAACTATTTTTAGCCTTCCATTTTCCTTCCTTGCCTTGTTTGCCTAGTCTTGCAAAATTTAGCCTCTAAAATCATCTATGTGTTTCACCCAACTATAGACAATGTTGTTCCAAGTCTCAACAACATGTTACCATCAAGCTAGGGATATGAATCTACAAGGATGGTTCTAGGGTGTCAATCAACTTCTCAAACTAGCCAACACTCAATCTCTCACAATTTTCTCAACACACAACCGTTCAAAGTGCACCATCTCTCTTATCTCCAACCTACACCACCCAAAGACAATGAAACCCCTTCACTGCCATGAAATCCCTTAGAATGTCCACTTATTTCCATGGCTCTAATGCATCTGGTCAATAATATCCATGCTAGGACTCTTAGGATTCACAATTTTGAATAAAGTTTAGCACATACCAATGCATTTCAGACATGCACACATTAATTCATGGCCGGAATGCACCGATAATTACTAGAGGAAACAAACAATGTTCATTTCCCAACAATTAATTTTCCCTTCCCCAGCGAAGATAAAAAATGAATGAGCAATAATGAATGAGTGAAAGAGTGAATGGAGAAGAGTGAATAAAATGAAGAGCGTGAACCCCCCAAAAAACAAAAATGGGTTTATATATTTACTTGGAAAACAAGAACCACATGGCTTTCCCCAAGAAGCTCATGTAACCACCTCTCTCAATTAAAACAAATATGGGTAGATAAAATATAACAAAAATGCTTAGCCCCTTATGCCCCTCTCTAGTGGAATCATATCCCCCTATAACTCTTGTCCTTGTTTGTCTTGCAACCAACGATGTATTTTTTTATTAATAATAATCAATTATTACATTTCCTAGGCACTCCGACCTCTTTTAATTGTTTGAGCGCTTGGACCTTTTATAAAATAACAAAATACATTATTTAATCTTGAGTCTCAAAACTAGAGTATTACATAGAGGCTCTACCTCTAGTAGCAGAGACATTAATGCACTCGGCTCTATTGGCGGACCTAGCTAGTAGTTGTATTGATTGACATTTATATTGATTTCTTTATATCTAATTGGATATCTATATATGATATGTTTATTATAGTTTTTGTTGATATGTGTGTTTTTCATGTATATTCATATGTTTATCGCTCATGTATATTATGTTTTGCATATAATGTTGCGGTGGTTGTTGTTGTTGTTTGATTTAAAAAATATAATATGAGTATGCTCATGATGAACATTGCTAATAATTTCTCTGTTTTTAAGTGAAATTTGATATGTATCACTCATTTAAATTTATAGTTTCCATATAATGTTTAACTTTACTTTTATGAAAACGTTTAATTTGGATAGTGATTACAAAACGTTATAATCATTAATGTCATATAATGTTTAAAACTATTATTCAAGGTGAATTGTTTGTTGTCCAACAAGATACAATATGTTGATTAAACTTGTTTACAAACAAAAATATTTAAATATACACTATAACATAATTAATCACTAATAATAATATTGATGATGTAATAGTAATGTTATTTTTTAAATTTTTGTTATTGAAAGATTACAAGACAAAGTTATAATATAATTGTTTACTAAAATCACAATAATTATGTTTTATTAATATTTAATTTTCACAAATTTTCTTAATTTATATTCATCAACTATTATAATATATGAAATTTATACAATTAAATTTAAAATAATAAAGATAGAGAATAATAATACATTTTTATCTATACACTTTCCAGAAATGGTTTCACAATTTTTTTACTCTAACACAAACTTTATGAATATTTTATTCCAAAATAATATCCTCAATATTTTATAATTAGTATTTTAAGAACTAGTAAAATTGACAAATGTTTCTATACTTTTAGATAAGTATGGATCATTAAATTTTTTCTTAATTCTGATTAGGCTCTAGAAAATGACTCTTTTAGAATTTTCATGTCCTTCCTATATAGACACTTATTTCAAGGAGAATGCAAAACAGATGATTAATATAAGCTTATATCATTATAAAACTAAAGGATGGAGTGAAATAGGTGAAGACCATGATAATTTCACTAGTTAAGGTGGGGAATACCATGAAAGTTGGTAATACCAACACCACAAGTATTGTATATGTTACACATAGTTATTTTGTTGGAATTGTCCTTAGAAGTTCCATCAAAGTAAGTATATATTTATTTGAATTTTAATTTTTTTTAGGTTTGAATATTTTTGAATATATTTTATTTGTTAAATAAAATAGAATTTAAAATAAATATTTACTATTGTGTGCCATTGATATCTCAATTAATGCTTAGTAATTCAAAGGTTAACACAAGTATTTTAATACAATACAACATAAATTTTCTATAATAAACAATAAATATGACAATGAAAATATATCAAAACCACATCTTATGCTTGTATGTGTATTTAATGTATTTTCAATATGGTGGTTGTATATGGTTAACTTTTCATATCCAACATAATTATAAAATTAAGGGAAAAAAACACATAATTGTCCATTATAGATACCCATATTAAAATGACACATCCACAATATAAATGTTCAAACAAATCATATACAAATCAGTCTTAGTTGCCATCACCCTGATTATCTTTCTTGCTTGGCATTGTAACATCGTTGTTCTAAAAAAGGGTTTAAATCTCGGATCATGTCTCACTATGAACCACCAATCTCCATATAGAACATCTAGGTAAAACAAAACTTGGTTGCAATGTTTTTGGAAAATACAAGGCTCCTTACTTTCAATCCACATTGTTTTAAAGTTAATACATATTATCCCATTATCACGATCTTCCTTTACGTTTCTCCGGTAGAAGGTTTCCCACCACTTGAAACAAAAAACAACAAATTGAAATGATGAAAAGTCCACTTGCATGATCTCTTGTATCTTTCTAATGTAACCTAACTTCCCCTCTATCAGGTTTTCATCATGGTGGCTAGCATGACTAGATTGGTCAAACTCGACCTCCACTTCACAATCTTGTGTTATGTGGTCTTCATTAGCATACTCAGTGAAAAAATGATGTCCATATTCCCACATAGATGGAAATAAATGAACCTATAAAAATGTGAAGAAAGGGCGGTGTCATATGTCTAATATCCGAAGCATTAATAAAAACATAATACATGTTACAATTCAAATGTGCAATATTATAAATAGAATGTGGTAGTCATAGAGGTTATTATAGAGTTGTTGCACCCAATCCCTATGTTTAGTTCATCTAGATCTTCTCCATGTGGGTTACGTCTAGACATTGCATATTTCTCTTGTATTTGGTCAGCCACCCAGTTGTTGGGACATATTTTTGGCATATTTTATTTTAAATGATCAAGATAAGGCATGCTTATACCTTTCAATTGTATAAACACTTTCATGTCACTATCACATTTCCTTCTTTTCTCTTAATACAACATGACTTGTAGTCATGTTGCTTCCATGTTTTAAATAAAAATATTGTTGATGGCGTCCATTTCAAAATTCGTTGATATATGCAAAAATTGAAAATGAAAAGCATGAGATCAAATATATATTTCTAACTTAAATAATGAACTTATTGAGGGCATACAAATTTACAAATTTGTTGATGTATAAAAGAATTCAAAACAAATAGCACGGGGTGAAATATATATTATCAACTTCAATGTAAACAAATTCTCTGTACTAAATTGACAAAATATAACTGACTTATTCTTTATCAAGTACCTTTTTC
>JASDQU010202124.1:0-19052 GCA_032191745.1 Picea mariana | reverse complement strand
TGTAAATCCTTCAATCCCATCCCAAGTTGTTCTTAAGGGGGGATGTTAGGATATTTAGACACTTAGGAGTTAGTTAAGATCTACTTGGTCTAGTGTGTCATTAGGTAAAAGTGTGTTTCTTAGTGTGCTTCTTTAGTATGCATTAGTATGCATTTGTAGCTAGGAAATCTGACAGTCACGATATGTTCCCGACATAGAGTGATTCGGCGATTCATATTCTCCTCGATCTTAACGACCATTGATCTATGGACTAACACCAGATTGGTCCATGATCTCTATTTAAAGAGAATGGAGGGTCATTTGCCAATGATTTATTGTGAGAAACTCTCTTGTAAAATATCTATGTAATCTTTTTCTTTTGCATTAATAAAATGCTGCAAGTGGCCGTGTTGGTTGGGGCCATGGATGTTTCCCCGTAGGGGTTTTACCATGTCAAAAAATCGGTGTGTTGATCTTTGATCTAGCTGTGTGAGTGGTTACTAAAGGTGTTTGTCCTATGTTGGAATACCTGTGTTGTCTAACACACGAGATATAATATAACCCAAATATTCCACTTCTTGAACCCCAAAGGCAACTTGGAAGGATTTCCATAAGTTGTTGCTCTTCCAATAGTTGCAATACTTTGCCAAAATGTTGTACATGCTCTTCCCAAGATTTGATGTAGATTGGCCTGTCATCAAAAAATACTAACAAAAATTTTCAAAGGAAGGGCTTGAAAATATAATTCATCAAGATTTGAAATGTTGAAGGTGCATTAGTAAGTCTAAATGACATAACCAAAAACTCATAATGACCTTCATGTTCTCTAAGAGCTATTTTGGAAATGTTTTCCTGCCTCATTATTATTTGATGATATCTCAAAAAAATATCCAACTTAGGAAAGAATTTTGCTCCATGCAATTCATCTAATAATTCATCAATGATAGGAGTAGGAAACTTATCTTTCATGTTCATCAATGCTAGGTTGAATGATGCCAACCTATAACATTTCTTGGATCATATGGTCAATCTCACTCTTATGTGCATATGGATACTTGTAAGGCCTAATGTTAGGTGGTACACTTCCTGGTTGCAAATGAATAACATGGTCAGGATCTCGAGTAGGTGGAATACCCTTAGGCATTTCTCCAAATACCTTGGAATGATTGTTGATAACTATTTGGATATCCAATGGAGCAAATGATATAGATGTTTGAACATCTATTGAGCACAATTGTGCAATTACACCATGGTGTCCCTTTTTGAGTAATTGTTTCATGCTATTATAGCTTATCACCTTAAAGGGTTTCTCTTGGATACCTCTAAGATCAATTTATTTTCCTTCTGAGGAAAATCTCATGAAAAGATATTGAAAATTAAGGGGCACTATTCCCAATGATTGTAACCATTGAAACCATAAATCAACATCAACACCACCCATTTGGATGGAAATCATGGGACTATCCAATAAATAGTCCCCCATATTGAGACTAATACTATGGAACTTCCAAGAACAATTTATGGTACCTCCACATGCAAACATTACTTGAAACTCTCATGCTAGAAATACAACGCAATTGAGATATTTTGCTATTTTGTAATTGATGAAGTTATGGGTCATCATGTCCCTAGCCTCTAAGGCCGAGCCACACTACCTTAAGAAATTCATCTTGCACTAATTTTTAATATATATACTAACAACTAAATAACAAAACATGAAATGGTACATGCAATCATCAAGATTCATATTAAACTTATAAAATAAGAACAATACGCCCTGGACAATAGTAACTAACAAGCATGCACATTATTAATGCACTCCAACCCCTTTTAATTGTTTGGGCACTTCAGTCTCTCATCAAATAAACAAATACATTATTAAATTGGGGACTCAAAACCGTGATATTACATTCCCCTCCCCCTTATTTTGGCATTTTCCTCAGTGTGTATACAAAACATAAATTAGAATTTCAAAATTCTTCAAAATGTTGCGGGTACTCTGCCTGCATGGAATAGTCATGCTCCCCAAAAGAATCTTCAGGAATTTAGCAGGTCCACTAAACTTTTACTAGTTCTATGACTCGATTCCAGAGCACTTTGAGCTTTCTGTCCAATATGCACATTGTTTGGACCTAAAAGAGTCCGTCTAGCTCTACCTTAATAAAATGTTGTTGGCACAGGGGTAGATACAAGGTTCAACACTTAATAGTGCACCAACAAAACCATGACTACCAGCCCTTTTGGCAACACCTGCGAAGCAGGCGAAGGCTCACCCGAGATAGAAGTAGGGGGGTTTACAGGACGCAGGTGTCTGTAACTAGGCTGGGACATAGATCTGTGATAAAATCACCTCACGAAATATTCTATTAACGCTTAGAAGGTGACAAACATTAGTTTCTTAACATCGCAGAGCATAATCAAAGATAGATCAGTGCAGTAACAATGAATGATTATATACCCTGAGCACTTAGCATTATAAGCTAGATCTAGCATTCATATACCCTTAACATAAGTAAAGCACTTAAGAAACAAAAGATTTATCTATTATACATCATAATCAAATAACTAAGAAGATTCATAACATAAATAACATAGAACAAAGAAAATCACAAGACACTAGATATATGTGGTTTACCCCAGTGTGGGGCTATGCCCACCAATCTCTTCGCCTCTTTATTATTTTCCAGAATATTACATTCATTCACTCTTGTGCACTAAGACACAGAGTCGCGCTCTGCACAAGATAGGCTATCTGCGCACTGAGCACTATATCCTCCTTCTTTACACTAAGTACTAGATCTGTGCATTGAGCATTACAAGCACTAAGCACCTTTTACAAAATCACAGTCGAGCACTAAGCCTTGATGCACACATATATACAGTTTCGCATTCATATTCTATATCTTCTACAACACATTCTTCTTATTTATAGTTTTACAAGATCTTACAAAAGGCCTAAACATGGGGAAAACCCATGGGCCAACATCCCAAAACTTGTTACAAAACCCTAACCCTAAAATTCGGTGAGATTCACCATCTCCGCTCCGTTGGGTGTTCCTTCTTCGACCAACATTTCGAAGTCCAAAAGTGGGCCAAATATGACCAAGGTTTCCTTAAAACTTGATCGAGGGCCAACAAGCCACCAACAGTCACCTGTGACTTGTCCTGAGTCACTCAGGTCCAGACAATGCTGCTTCAGAAGCCTCGAGCTTAACTCGGGCTGCATCGACTTTCTGCTTCACCTGAGCCTCCTGCTCAATGAGCTCCTAGATTGTCTTCTATATAACAGGCCCTTCCAGGCACTGTTCTACTGCTGCAAAATGTTGATCTAGTTGTGAGCCATGTCCATCAATCTCCTCGAACAACTTGCAGGCTTAATCCTACACAGGTTGTAGCTTTTACGTTACTTCCATTACCTTACCCTGGAGGGTAGTGATCTGTTGTTGTACTGTGCACTACTCCTGGGATCTCTTCATTCTTTCCATTGCTGTGAGCAGCTTCATCTGCACCTGTAAAGAAACTGCTTGCTTCTGTGCCTCCTGCAACTACGCTTATATCTTCCTTAGCTCTAGATCCTCGGTGAGGCGTTCATATGTTTGGGCACTCCTGTCACTTAACTGTTTACATTCTGAGGCAAGGGCCCTTATTCTTATTACTGTGTTCTTGGCAGACTCCTCCCTCTGTTCATGCAACTCTTGCAGGGTGCTCGGTACTGTTTGGGCCTCCAATTATGTTATCCTAGCCTAAAGCTGCTGGAGGGTCTCTGTGAGATTTACTATTTGAGCTTCGACCAACTCCTGCTCTTCCTATGACAAGCCTTACACAAAGTGGCATGGTTTGCTCACCACTTCTCTGACCATGGTCCACTCTACGAGAAGCTGTTCTTTTTCCCTTTGTAGCTGGGATTTTTCCTCCTGAAGCTTCACCTCAAGCTCTACTTTCTTGCTTTCCTGGGATTCTATATTGTCATGTGCTGCTCGTAATTGTGCTAAGACTTCATATTTTTCATTTTCAAGGCTTTTATAGCCTTCTCCTTCTCTTCTTGAGCTCTCTGGAACTGAGATTTTGTTGCATTCGAAATCCTTCTCAATTGGGATGGTTCATCCCCTAATTCTGCAGTTTATGATGAGGAAGGTGCAGACGACGCAGTAGGTACTGCCTGGACGGGATCTACTTTGCATTAGCGAGATCACCGCGGTGATTCCTTCTCTATTCGGTTATGGGGTTGACACAGTTGGAGTGATGTCTTGTCGAAGGATAAGCCTACAATCCCCTAGTCGATGACGCCTAGATACCTTCATATATCGATCTTTCTACCATTAGCTTCTTAATAAATTCCTCTACAGACTTCTCCAATTCACTAGGTTCGCCTGACATTCTAGTTTTTAACAGACAGGTGGGGTAGACAAATGGACATGCAGGGTAGATAAACGAATAGGTGGGGTCTTGTTTCTGATAATGATAGACTGCACAGCTTGAAATTTGGACAATTCTCTTCTTATCTTAGTGAATCAAGGGTAGAAAAAAGTGGTCCCAACACAGCACCCGATGAGTTAAATAAGCAGGGTATCGTGACAGATCTTCCAATGGCCAAGAAATGCTTCCATCAATGTAAATCTATCCGTTATGGCACAGTATCAATGTCCAAAAGCAGTCCATAAGCCTATAAATGTGTTTTCTAACCATTCTAGAGCGTCATTATAACGGTAGGGGTGCCTCCAACGGTCATATAAGTTCACCAGGGAGAAGTCCAATTCTGCATGGACCTACTATTCCAATGAGGTTCAAATCCTGTGAACCTGCCTCCTGCGAGGTTCCAGTTTGAGAAGTCTTCCACTTGGTTTTTGTAACTTCTTTTATCTTTTCCAACTTATCCTTCTTTTTATTGAGCTTCCTTTCCTTCTTTCTTGTTATTTGGGTCTCTCTAATTTTTTCTAGAATCCTCTTTCAATTTTTATTCCTATCTTCCCCTAGCGTAGTGGCTTCGCACTGTTGAGGTACCTTCAAAGATTCTGAAACTAATATCCCTTTTCTTAACATTTCTTGAGTGGGAATAATTCCTTCTTGAATAGATAATTTATTCAAGCCTTCTTGCATTCTTTCAACCTTGATAGCTATTTCTCTTACTGTCTGTCTATCATGTGTTGTTACTTTGCTTTGTTTCTTCGACTCATCCTCTCGTTCTTCTATTAATGGGTCTATTTTCTTATCTATGAAATCTCTTAATTCTTGCTTTTTATTTTCTGTAGCTTCTTCTTCTACTTTCCTTATGATCTGATCCTTCTCAATCCAGGTCTTACCTAGCAATAGTGGGAAAGAGGCACTATCCCCAACAAACTGAATGACTTCAAATTCTTCTTCAGTCGATGTTCCATGAACAATAATAGGTACATTAGTTACTCTTCCACATAAAGTTATCATATTACCCTTAAACAATCCTATCCTTCCTAAATAAGGTACCACAATAGGCTTTCCCAAAATTTCCCAAGTTTCTTCTATCATAATATTCACTTGTGTTTCTTCATCTAAGACACAGTCTATGTCGAAGTCTTCTATTCTTGTACTTATGCATTGTTTTAGTTTCAGAATTTCTGGTAAATTGACATCTTTATGGACATCCATCATTTCTTTCAACTGTAATAACGTAGTCTGAACTTCCTCTAACCCTTTTTCCTTATTACTTTATAACATGC
Organism: Picea mariana; assembly: GCA_032191745.1. Taxonomy (NCBI): domain Eukaryota; kingdom Viridiplantae; phylum Streptophyta; class Pinopsida; order Pinales; family Pinaceae; genus Picea; species Picea mariana. The sequence goes on along the minus strand of JASDQU010202124.1, from coordinate 13,380 downwards.
CCTCAGTCTCTTGACTTTTTTCATAGTTTTCTTGTCTTATGTTCATCCCTTCAACTTTATCAATAATCCTTGGACATTCCTCAACCTCATGACCAACAATCTTACAACAAAGAAAAATAGGGCCTACCTCAGGAAATTCCATAGAAAGATGTCCCAACCTTATTCAATTATAACACAATGTCAATCCTTTTTTTCTTTTAAGTGTTCCCCAACCTTTTCTATACTGTGCACTTCCTTTAGGATCATAGTGCTGGACCTGCAATCTGCAAAAAGTCTTTCTAGGTTCTTGCATCCAATTATTAGTCCAAAAACCCTTTATATGCATAGGAATAACATATCTTTCTTCATTTCCATTAAATTTACTCACATCAACTCTTTCTTTCAACTGCACCCTAGTCTTCAGACTAGGACACAATCTATTAAACATACTTAAATTCATGCTTTCAAAACAAAATTTTTGACTTATCTTTCTCTTTCCAAAGCATAAAGCCTTACCTATTTTAGGATCTTACCTCTTTTCTTCATAACAACTTACTTTCTTGGCACAAATCTTCGTAAGTCAAGTAGAGTACTACACACTTCAGCAACAAATCTACGCACAAAGCTTCTCTTTTTCTTTACTTCAGTTCCCAAAAATCACATTTTCAGGTCGCGACAACAGAACCATTTGTTGGCACAGGGGAAGACCCAGGGTTAAACTCTTAACAACACACCAACAAAACCCAACTACCGATCATTTTTTCAACACCTGTGAAGCAAGTAAAGTCTCACCCGAGGTAGAAGCAGGGGGGGTTACAGGACGCAGGTGTCTGTAACCAGGCTAGGATAGAGATCTGTGATAAAAGAACTTCACAAAATATTCTATTAATGCTTAGAAGGTGACATAAATTAGTTTCTTAACATCACAAAGAATAATCAAAGATAGATCGGTGCAGTAACAATGAATGATTATAAACCCTCAACACTTAGAATTATAAGCTAGATCTAGCATTCATTTACCCTTAACACAAGTAAAGCACTTAAGAAACAAATGATCTATATATTATACATGATAATCAAAGAACTATTTAGATTCATAACATAAATAACATAGAACAAAGAAAACCATGAGACACCAGATATACGTGGTTCACCCCAGTGTGGGGCTATGTCCACCAACCGCTTCGCCTCTTTATTATTCACCATAATCTTATATTCATTCACTCTTGTGCACTAAGCCACAGAGTCGAGATCGCACAAGACATGAGATTTGCGCACTGAGCACCAGATCCTCCTTATTTACACTAAGTACTAGATTTGTGCACTGAGCATTACAAGCACTAAGCACCTTTTACAAAATCACAGTTGAGCACTAAGCCTCGACACACATAGATCTATAGATTCACATGCATCTTCTATATCTTCTACAACACATTCTTCTTATTTATAGTTTTACAAGATCTTACAATAAGTCCTAAACATGGGGAAAACCCATGGGGCGACATCCCAAAACCCGTTACAAAACCCTAACCCTAAAATTAGGTGAGATCTGCAATGTCAGCTCCACCGGGCGCTCCTTCTTTGACCAGCATGTCGAGGTCCGAAAGTGGGCAAAATCTGACCAAGGTTTCCTCAAAACTTGGTCGAGGGCCAAAAAATGTCAATCCATAACATGTTTAGGATTATGCACATACTTTTTCAACAAAGATACATGAAATACATTATGCACATTCATGGAAGTAGGCAATGCAAGCATGTATGCAACTGGGCCTATTTTGTCCAATATCTCAAACGAACCACAGAGTCTGGATGCTATCTTTGTACAGTGTCCCAAATTTAATGAGCTCTTCTTGGGATTCACTTTCAAAAGCACATGCTATCCTACTTTAAATTCTCTAGTTGTCATATTCTTATATTCATAAATCTTCTTCCTATCTCGTGGTTCCTTCAAAGTCTGCTTAATTTTACCCACCTGGCCTTTCATATCCTTGATAAATTTTGGCCCAAGTATCAATCTGTTTGCTCAATTGTCCCAAATCACTAGAGTATTGCATTTTATGCCATACAAAGCTTCAAATGGGATCATCTTCAATGAATTCCGATGCCCATTTTTATCGGAAAACTCAACCAAATGCAAGTAATATTCCCACTTAGATGGATTATCCATCACATACATTCTCACCATGTATTCAATTAATTGGTTGACCCTCTCGGTATTCCCATCCGACTTTGGATAGTATGTTGTGCTAAATTTCACATTTGTACAAAATCCTTTAAATAATCCCCTCCCAAAGTTTGAAGTAAACTTTGTATCTCTTTCAAAAACAATTTCCTTAGGTATTCCATGCAACCTAGAAATCTCCCTCATGTAAATTTCTTAACTATTGGTTGTTGTATAAGTTGTTTTCATAGGAATGAAATGAGTATCTTTCATCAATTTGTCAACAACTACCATTATTGAATCATGCTTCCTTCCTTTACTCAGTAACTTAGTGATACAATTAATGGTTACCACTTCCCATTTATTCTCTAGAATTAGAAATGGCTGTCAAAAATCTTGTTGGGTGTTCATTCTTATCTTGAACTCTTTGTCATACCATACAATTGACAATGTAATCAACAACATCTCTCTTCATTCTTGGCCAAAATAATTGGCTTCTTACTACTTCAATTGTTTTCTAGAAACTGGGATGTCCAACATATGGAACATTATGCATTTCCCTTAACACCAAGTTCCTAAGTTCTCTAGAACTAGGAATATAAATTATGTTCTTAAGCATGAGTGGTCCATCCTCCTTAATCTCATACCCTTTGAATTTATGTTTTTCATTCTCTTGCTATAAACCTTCTTTTACTTGTAGGTAATGCTAGTCTGTAACAACAACATCCAAGATTCTATTCTTTAAATATGATTGATGCATACTAATGGTTGTAGCATGCATGTGATGTACCCTTCTACTGAGTGCATTGGAAATGTTGGATTACTGAGAGGGGGGGTGAATAAGTAATAGAGAAATTTAATCCTTTTTAACCATATAATCCAAGTGTTATATCAATGCAGCATTATCATCCAATAACTGCAGAGTAAATAAGCAATGAACAAATGAACAATCATACACATACATAATACACCAATGTTTTACATGGAAACTCAAAGTAGGAGAAAACCATAGAATGCTTTTTCTTATATGTATTGAAGAATTACATTCATTGGAAGCACCAAATCCCTTTTTTTTCCAGCTGCAACTGGAAGGAGGCTCCAACCCCCTTGTTTCTCAGGCTACAACTTGAGGGAATCTCCAACTCCCCTATTCTCTCTCTACAACCCCTTATGTTCTTCAGCTACAACCACCTGTCCTTGCCCCATCCAACTGCCCTAAAGTATAAGTATAATGATGGAACCCCTGTCACACTATCACTGTGAGATATACTGCTACAAACTTATACCAACAAACTTGAACCATGCATTAACCATGCATCAACCTGTACCTCAACCTGTAATCAATCTGCACCATAAACAAGTGCATCAACCATGCACCGACCTGTACCAAAAATCCTGTAATCAACCTGTACCATACACAAGTGCATCCAACCATGTACCAAGTATGTACCAATCATGCATCAACTACTCATCAATATGTACCAACAACATCAACTATACACCTCATGTATGTGTGAACTCATCAACTACTTGTCCTAACCATGTACCCAAAATGTACCTTAACCAAAACCCCTCATCAATTTCATCATCCAAATATGATTTGTAATTCTATAATAGACCTAGTGTATATGATCACATACCTACAAACCTTCCTTAACTTTCACAAAAAGAGACTAGCAATTTCATCAAACTTTTCTTTAGTCTCACATGACTAGTTTGGGATTAGTCAACAACCCTAACTTGAAAAAATCATAACTATGCACCAGTAATGAATAAATATCTGAAAATAGTACACATTTTTCTTCAGTTTTTTTTATGCAACTCCTCCAGGTGTGACTACTTGGAACCTCTCAAAAAAGGAGTTATAGCAAAAATGGCATACCTTGCTGAATTCTGGATTATTCTAGAGAGTGACCTTGTAGAGCATGCCCCACATAGAATATTTGTTGAATGGATCTGAAAATATTCCAAAGAATACCAAAGAATGTACTATAACCAAAAAATTTTGAATTACATAATTTGGATATGTTATGAATAAGTTATGACATTTTTACCTGAAACACTTGTTTTAGACTAGTTTCAGTACTAGCCACAAACCCTATTTTCCACGGAGTGTAACTCCAAAAATACAACGAACCACAAGCTGAAATTTTTACCATAGATACTTGGATATGTTTCCTCAATGTCCTATCAATGTTTTGGTCTGAATCATTTGAGAAAAAAAGTTATTGCTAAAATGGTGAGATGACCTGTAAATAACACACCTTAGAAAGCATCATCAAAATAATTTATGCTCCCTTGAATTCTGGCCTTCTTTTCTTCACCTTCCCTCTGAAATTTGGCTTAGATGTCCTTTGGTTACCTCATTCACCTATAGAAATTAAATATTCTCAAGTGTGATGTAAAATGAGAGAGCCTTGCCTCTTATTTATACTCTCCAAGTAGCTTCCTTAGAAGCATCTTCTAGGTCACTTTCCCACTTTCCTTATTTTCGGGTTAACCCACTTCTAATTTCTCCATTAAATTTATTATTTAAATAATTTATTTTGTATTCAATTTAAATTATAGTACACTCATCACTTGACTTTATTATTTACCTTCTAAAATATCTTAAACTACTTTGACTACTTTGACCTTTTGGGGCTTCTAGACGACATATGAGGGTCCTCCAACTTCGTAAGGCCATAACTCTCAAACCGTGAGGAGTTATGTGACGTTCCACATACCACCAGAAATAAAATGACATGTACTATCCATATAAAATAGTATTACCTGCAAATATACCAAAACTCATACCATTTTCCATCAAACAAACTTGGGTCCATTACCCAAACCTGGGTTCTCCAACATCTCATGGACATAAATATTTAACCGTGAGGAGTTATGTCACGTTCCACATACCACTGGAAATTGAATGATATGTACTATACATATAGAATAGTATTACCTTCAAATATATTAAAAATCATACCATTATACATGAAACAACCTTGGTTCCATTACCTAAACCTTTGTGCTACTTGAATTTGCTACCGGACTTTCTTCAAGCGTTGACATCAATGATAACCAACCTTAATCAATAATCTCCCCTTTGGAATTGATGGAAACAGTCTGATGCAATACTGAAATCATTTCATGCAATACCAAAGTCATGCTCCCCCTAGAACCATGCCTCTGTCCTCTGGATCTCTGTGACCATTGTTCCCCCTAGAATCATGCCTCTTTCCTTTGCATCTGATAAATATATCCCCCTTTGTCATCAATGGAAAAGGTATATTTCCATCCAGGGCCACTCCCTCTAACTAAATTGTCCTCTTTATGGTGATTCCTCATATACATCTAAGACATATAAGATAAGCATTCAAAAGCATTCATTTTGGAGTAGAAATAACTCCGAGTCTCTGGCGAATATACTCAAAGGATTCCCATGGAAGTGGTTTTGTAAAGATGCATGCCACTTGTTCTTTTGTGCCCACATACTCAACTCTGATGTTCTTTCTTGAAACCTGTTCCTGTAGAAAGTGATACTTGATTGGAATGTGTTTCTTCTTGGAGGGCATCACGAGGTTCTTTGAGATACTGATGGCACTTGTATTATCATAATAGATTGGAATGGGCTCATCATACTCAATTTGTATATCTATTAGAGTTTGTTTCATCCAAAGAACCTGTGTACAACATCATGTTGCTGCAATATACTCTACCTTGGCTATAGATAGAGATACCAATGATTGTTTCTAGCTTAACCATTCTTGTAACCTAGGCTTGCATCTCCTACCTCTCCTCTCTTTTCCATGTGCCTTCATCAAATTTTTCCTTTTTTTGGTCGGTTAAGTCATTTTCCCATTACGGAGTGACTTGGTTCTTGTTTGCTTCTTGCCTGTTTGAGTCTTTGTACATTTATTTTTCTGTCTTTCTTGAAATATGAAATATATGTCATGTTGGGTCAAATTACTTGTCATCATGTTTTCATTGGATTGAGCTCACTATAGTTTTCCCAAGTATTTTTGTATGAAAAGGGAATTCTTGTGCACATGACACAACAATCGAGAGAAACAAATTTGGGGCTCAGACTATGGGAACAGACATGAAAAGTTTCAAGGGTAAGGATCCACCAAGTAAATCATATCAACGACTATCATCCATTCGAGAATGCAGAATTTCACAGAGTTTAACACCTAGAGTTATCAGAAAACCCGAGGCCCAAACTACCGAAGTCCCGAATTGAATCAGGACCATACATCAATGGATACACGTGGAAGAAGATCGTCCACTTTGGGATTTTTCCTTCAGGAGATCTTCATGCTTAACATTTTAAACCCCCGAAGCCCAGATCTCCGAAGAGAATCTGGACCGTTCGTCGGTCACGACACATGACAACATATCATTTAGTTTGAATATTTTCCTCTGGGAGATCTTCACACTTAACATTTGAAAATACCAAAGCCCAGATCTATGAAGAGAATCTGGACCATTAGTCGGTCACGACATGCCGCAAAAGATCATTCACTTCAGAGATTTTCCTCTGAGATATTTTCAGGTTTCACATTCAAAAGTCCCGAAAAACCAAGGGCCCAAAGTCCCGAAGTAAATATAGACCATCCATTAGATGAGATACATGGTGATAGATCAATTACTTTGGTGATTCTACTCCGGGAAGTTTTGAAGAACTAACAATTGAAACTCCTGAAGCCCGAAGTTTCGAAGCACATGGAAACCAACAATTGAGACACGTGGCACACTCATGAGGCAGGACACATGGCATTCATCTCAGGTCATTTGGTTGTGTCATTTTCCCATTTCCTCGTGACACATGTCACTGTTCTTTCCAAGACACCTCAACAGCTGTGACATCATACAACATCAGACCACCACGTCACTTCGACGATTTTCCTCTGAGAGATCTTTGCACTTGACATTTTAAACTATCGAAGCTCGAAATTCCGAAGTGAATCTGGACCGTTCATCCATCATGACACGTGGTGACAGATCATTCACTTTGGATAATTTTCTATGGGAGATGTTTCATGTTTCACATTCAAAATTCCTGAAGCCTGGACTTCTGAAATGAATCTAGACCGTTTATCCCAGGTCAACGAGAACCATCGATCCTTACAGAAGGTAAATTTCACCCATATATCAAATCGTAATGATATCGATGGCTATAGTTCATTGCGGGGATGCAAACTTCTCAGATGCTAATTTTCCAGAGCAGTCCTGCAATTTAAACCATGCTTTTGTTGGAAGGGTACATGGTAACTTCTAGTGAATTGTAGGCCTAAAGGTGGTCTGAATCCAAACCACCCTCAACAACCCCCAAAATCACATGCTTGAATGATGTCAGATCACCATGTCACCTCACATGTCATCTCTCCTCATCCCACTCACTACTATCGCCCATCTCCACTCACCTTGTCTTCCTATTGGATGCCTATCTCCACTCATCCTGTCTTCCTATTGGATGCCCACCTCCACGACTTCCTGTTCACAACCAATCATCATAGTGAAAGAAAGGGGAAGAGTCGAGTACAATCAACTCATACTACGCTTAGCTTGTGAAATCTCAAATAGAGACAAAGAGTCAGTCTCCATCACAAATCGATGCAGGTTAGTTCCAGACGCACTTCAGTAAGCTCTTCTCACACAGCCGGTTATTTACATTAGCCTCCAACAACTTGCAGACATGCCATCGCTTGAAAACAAAGCTCTTCTCTGTCACTTCGAGGCCTATTTTCAGCCATTTAGTTCCTTCACCATGCATCAGTTCTGTCTTAGAGACAGTAGTATTTTTATCTTGATTAAGTCCAACATTTTCCTAGATTAGATGCAAGAGTGGTCTTTTGTGTGAGATAAGAACCAATCTTACTGATTAATTTCAGAATCTTAGTACAGTTAATAATTTGATCTACAGACAGTTAGCTTAATTTAGGTCTCAGTCCCCTAAGGACGAGGACCTCTACAACTTTTCTTTAAATAGTTAGTTTTTGGATATTGTAATGGTCAGATTTTTTGAGGAAGGAACGACAATAAAATAGACTGGTTGGGCCCATTTTATGCATGGATTAAATGTCTCTACCTGGTGAACATATTTTGGATGACAATGTTTCATACAACTCTTCATGTGTTTTGATTCTTATCGTGAAGACACTTTTTTATTTGTGCAACGTACATTTCATTTCCTTTCAGTTATTGTATGACTTATTTTTACTGATATGCAACCTATCAAACAACTAATGCTTTGGTAAAGATTTTTTTTCTGCAACCTGTGGGAGCTATTGTGCTTGGATACATATTTGATGTCTTGAAATGATATTTTAAGTATTGAACTTCTTGCAGCAGATTATTCATTGAGTAGTTTGTTGTTTCTGTCTATTTTCTATTATTTCACTGGCTTGTCATTAGTGTTCCATTAGCCAAAGAGGGCCCTCATCCATATCATTTTTCTAACCCAAACTTGCCTTTGTCCTGATAGAATAACTCTCTGAAAAACCAACAAAAATTTAAAGAAACAATCATTCTAAACTGATAGGTGGCCTAGATTTTCCGTTTATCAGTCAGGTGCATACCTTAGGACCAACATCTTCTGGTGTCGTTGTTGGGGAACAAAGTAATGAAATATATTTCCCTGGGAGAACAACATTGATCAGCTATGACCTTTGATGGTGAAAAAAGATCAGACAGAAACAAAATGCCATCTTTCACCTGGCGACTTCATTGAGTAAACTTTAAAGAAGAAATAATGGCGCCCAGAAAGGGATTCAACAGATCCAAATCTGAAAACAGCAAGGCCAAGAAGGATGATTATAACCCTAAGAATAACACAGTAGGATCTGAGCTAAAAAGGAAACTTATGAAATCTACTGTAGCTCAGAGATACACTTCCCCCCTCAAGGGAAAAGATACACACCAAGAGAATACTTCAAACCATCATCACGAGCAACTTAAATTTGCTATCCCTGAGAATCATAATTCCAATGGGACTCAGACATCTCCTACTCCTGATTCCACTTCAGCATCCAGTCCTGCATCCAGTCCTATATCTCCCATAAATTTGCAGATTCCTATTATTCAAGCCATGGCCGTTAATAGGATGGATGTCATAATTGTTGCCAGATATGCACCCTTAGTGTTACCTGCAATTTTGCATGCATTCCAAACCACAGATTACATGAAATATATACCAAGATATAATGGGGAAGGTGAAATAACTGTTGAAGAACATCTGGTATCCTTTTATAGTTTTGCAGACAACTCTAACATTGATTATTCATATGTGTGGATGAGGTTGTTTGTACAGAGTCTGGATGGGGAGGTCAAAAAATGGTTCAGGGGTCTTCCTCTAGCCTCCATTGCAGATATTGAGGCATTATATGAGGCTTTTATAAAGCAATGGGGAGACATGAGAGATTATCTCTATTACATCACTGTTTGGGGCTCTAAAGAGAAAGAATGGTGAATCTTTTTCAGACTTCACCAAGAGATTGAATAAAATGTATGGTAGAATCCTAGATGAAATCAAACCAACTGAAGCCTCTGCCAAGATCACTTATGCTAATGAATTTGATGCAAAATTCTCCATCCTCCAGAGAGAGAGAATATCAACCACACTGTTATCCATGCAAGAGGAAACAACTGAAGTTGAATCTAATATTTTGGCATCAGACAGATTAAAGACTAGATCTGATAAAGAGAAGAAAAAATGGAGAGAGGACGCCCCTACCTCCTCTAACCCAACTACGTCTGATCCCAACTTGAAGAGATGACTAAGACTTTGAAGGATCTAACTTCTGAGATAGCTAAGCTAAAATGGGAATCCAAACAGCCAAACAGAACCTTTCAAGGGGTTGGTAATAGAAATTAGAACCAATTCAGAAGGCCTAATGATGCTCCTCAAGTAATACAGAGAGAAAGGAGAAATGTGGATGATAAAAGGGTGGTACCCGCTTTCCAAAACAATCAGATTGAGGAGATAGATGCAGACAATGACATTGTGGATGATACTGTTGTACTTTTCAATGAGATAGGATTTTATACCAGTCACTTAACATAACAAAAATATGAATTAGCACAATTGTCAAACCAATTTTATGATCAGATAGGGGAAGATGGTGTTATTCAAGGTCAACCCAAGAAGAAATATGATTTGAGAATGAGAAATGGAGCTTCCAAGGCCACCACCTATGATTAAGGCAAACCAACAAAAGCCCCTCCCAAGACAAATCCAAATAAAGGTATGCCATCTAAAACTTAGTCACCTCCACTGTCAAAACCTCTTGCCCTTGAAACAAAGAAAGATGATAAGCCACCAACCTTTTTCAGCCTGGAACATGAGCTGAGAAAAATCAAGATTCCTGTCCCTTTGACAAAATTGTTAAAAGATGAACCTTTCTTTAAATCCATGATGAAAGTTCTATAGGCCACTCCTTCTAATGTATCTTTTTATGTCATTAGTCTACAGGATGAAAACCCGACCATTATTGTGGGTCCAAACATTGAGGATGGCTCTGATGCTTCTCCTCCTTTCTATATACCTCTAAATGTCCATGATAATATCCTGCACAACTCTCTTATGGACTCAAGAGCCTCTCACAATGTCATGCCCAAGGTTGTTATGGAAGAACTAGGTCTGGAGATTACTAAGACTTACCAAGACTTGTATTCCTTTGATTCTAAGAAAGTAAAATGTTTGGGATTGATAAAGGATATGGTGGTTTCTCTAGCATAATTACCCATGAAGAGTGTAGTGATGGACATTGTGGTGGCCAACATCCCCCCAAAGTTTGGCATGCTATTATCCAGAACTTGGGCTAAGAAGGTTGGAGGATCGTTGCAAATGGATCTCACATATGCCACCATTCCCGTGTTTGGTGGTGAGCACAGGAGGCTATACAGAGAGGTAAGGTTAGCCTACATAGTCATTGATCATCATAGCCCAAGCAATCACCCCATTTATGTTGTTGATGATGAGATGGGTTCGTCTGTTTTTCATTTAAATGATGATGAACCTGAAATATCAGTCAACCAATGCAGAGATAAACCAATGACTGGTCAACAAAACAAGGTATGGAAAATGTATTTCGATTTCTCTTCATCAAAAGAAGGATCTGGTGCATGTATTCTCCTCATTTCCCCTTTATAAGAAGTTATAACCCTCTCTTATAAGTTAGATTTTGAGACTACTAACATTATAGCTGAATATGAAGCTCTAGTATTGGGATTAAGGGATTCCAAAGACTTGGCCATTGATTGTTTAGCATTTTTTGGTGATTCCGAGTTGGTCATGACTCAAGTAAGGAATATCTATCAAACTAAGCAACAGAGGCTCAAGTAGTATATAAATGAGGTATGGGACCTGATCGATAATTTCTTTCTAGCATTTAACCTCTCTTTCATTCCCAGAGAACAAAATCAGAGAGCTGATTCTCTAGCCTTAGCTTCCAACATGTTCAGGCCTCCCATTGGACCAAATATTAAATATTAGGTGGAAATCAAACATAGAACAACCATACCAGACAACATAAAGCACTGGAAATTCTTTAATGACAATTTGGAGTTGTAGAGATTTATTCACACAATTGATGAATTCTCCAATATATCAATTGATCAAGAAAGTCAAGAAGATGAAAATGAGAAATTAGAAGATCACCAATCTTCTCATCTGTTGAAGACAGTGGCTGGTCATGATATTGTAGAACTGAAAACCAACCATATTCCAAAAGGACTAGTGCCTTTGGAAAGATTGTTTGACAATAATGATGTTTACAAAGGAAATTCCATGAAGGATCAAGAAGAAGAGGTGGAAAAGTGCAATATTGGGACCACTGAGAATCCCAAGATCATCAAGTTGTCCAAATCATTGGCTGCAGAAAAAAAAAGGATAGGTATGTTAGTCTCATTAAAAAATTTGCTGATACTTTTGCATGGTCCTATGAAGATCTGAAGACATTTGATACTAACATCATCCAACACAATATCCCCCTAAAAACTGGCTCCAAGCCATTCAGACAGAATATTAGACAATTTAATCCTATGTTAATGTCCATAATTGAGAAGGAGATAAAAAGAATGTTGGATGCCAAGATTGTTGTACCATTGAGGTATTTGAACTGGGTGGCCAAATTAGTACTCGTGAGGAACAAGAGTTGGGAGATGTGCTTGTGTGTCGATTTCAGAAACCTAAACAAGTGTCCTTTGAAGGACAATTACTCGCTCCCCAAGATGGACCATATTTTACATAGGGTGGTAGGTGCGCACATAATTTCCTTGTTGGATGGATACTCTGGTTATAACCAGATAGAAGTTTGAGAGGAAGATAAACAAAAGACAATGTTCACCACCCCATGGGGAACATTCATGCATGACAAGATACCCTTTGGGCTCATGAACACAGAGGCCACTTTTCAGAGGGCCATGGACATCGCTTTCATGGGGGAAAAACAAAAATTCATGGTCATATACCTAGATGACATTACCATTTTCTCCAAGTCTGATGAGGAACATTTGTAGCATTTGGAGCAGGTTTTCAAGAAATGAAAAAGGTACGGGATATCTCTAAATCCTAAGAAGTTTCACTTTTTCATGCCATAAGGGAAGCTCCTGTGCCACATCATCTCAGTGGGAGGCATAAAAATAGATCCAAAGAGGGTTTATGTCATTCAACAAATTGAGATTCCCAGAAATAAAAAGGTTGTCCAGTCTTTTATTGGTAAGATAAACTTCCTCAGATGTTTTGTGCCAAATTTTGCTGAAATTCTGAAGCCTATTACTAACATGTTGAAGAAATATGCTATGATAAAATGGTCCTAGGAGAAAAAATCATCTTTTCAAACAATCAATAAAGATTTAGTCAAAGCACCTGTATTGGCCATCCCTGACTATACCGAAGAGTTCTTTGTCTATTCCTTTTCCTTAGAGGAAACAATTGTTGCTGTAGAAAAATGAGGAAGGACATGAGCAACCAATAGCCTTTTTCAGCAGTGCCCTCCTATATGTTGAGCTCAAGTATGATATATTAGAGAAGTAGGCTTATGCACTGGTTAAAGCACTCAAGGCCTTTCGAGTTTACGTGCTACTGTCTAGCATAATGACCTTTGTTCCTAGCAGCAGTGTCAAAGAGATTCTGGTCCAACTAGACAGCAAGGGGAAAAGAGGAAGATGGATTGTCAAACTGTTGGAGTATGAATTACACATAAAGCCAACAAAGCTGATCAAAGGGAAAGGACTAGCCAAATTACTATCAG
>JASDQU010202123.1:0-19071 GCA_032191745.1 Picea mariana | reverse complement strand
CACATTACAAAGCTCACACATATTTGATATATATATGAAAACATGTCAATTTTCTAACATTTAATCACAAATTCCCTTTTAATACTAAAATGAATAAAGTGGAGAACAATAAGGTGAAACCCAAGTATATTTATGGAAATGATATCGTGAAAGGTTAATGGGGTGATGAAATGTGAAGAATGATGAAGGAAAAGGTGGATGAGAATAAGACATTTCTGAGCCCCAACATTGTTCACGCACTGTGCTGTGGTTGTGACAACTCCTGCGGGGACCTCCTACTTGCGACATTTTTTAAGAAGTTTGCACGCCATCAACTTTGTTGCCATCCTGGTGGCTGTGTCACTGGTTTGCTTTATTATAATGTTGCACGAGCCCCTTTCTGTTCCATAGGTTTTATTCATTTCCTCCACAAGTTCCTTCTCCTTTGTTTTTTCATCCATATATTGCGTGGGATTCTCGTCATTTTGTGGCAATCCTATGATGAACGAAATCAATTCGACATCGATGGACACTAGTCTATCCATCCACAGGAATCCTCCATGGAGGACCGTCAGTAACTTCTTGACACAATTGTTCATGTCTTTCCCCCTACTGAAATGAGGAATCTCCAGCAAATGAAGTATCCATGTATTTACCAGATCTGCTACCCATTGCTTCGGCTGCAATATCGTATCTCCTAGTGACCTTGTGCCCAGGATTTCCATGTACACCTGTTGTGCAAACTCCGGGAAATTTCCTGTGTCAGACACATCATGGTATGCATACCTTAACCTCTCGACACAACCCAACAAACTTGGTGTGGCCTGCACCCCATATCGAATGCGTGAAAAAACTATAGAGGCGTTGGGTTGCTTGCGTGTGGACCTCACAATGGGATATTTCCCCTTTCTCTGTGTTGGCACACTGGATGGCCCAAGCTCTGGTTCTCTTTCTTCCCTACCCGAATCTGGTTTCCTTGTGATATCTTTGAGTTGCACTTCCTCGTGCTGTGTGGAACCTACCACAAGCTGTGAACCTGGCTCATCAGATTCTGTCCTTTCATTGTCAATGCCATTTTTTTGGTGGGTTGCTTCAGCCCTAGAGCATTGCTGAGGGTTTCCTGTTGTCGATGGGTTTTGGCCCCCCACACTGCCCTGTGAGTTGATTCCCACCATGATCGTCATTGGGGCCTGTCCCTCTTCCTCTACCAGTGTGGCACTCAATGGATCGACCTGTGGTGAAGGAATCACATCGACATCGATGATTCCCTTCAACTGTATATAAACATGTTCTTCCCCTGCAGGTTCCTACAGTGACCTATGGATGTTGCTTGTTTTCTGTGTTGTTTGGCCAGGTGCGTTGACCTTTGGAGGTGCCATCTTCGGTAATTCTTCCTTCTGCTACTGAAATTTGGCTGCTAAAATCTTCAAACTCGCCTGTTCACTACCTGTCTTCGTGCTCCTTAGCTCTACGGATTCTTAAATTCATAATGAGTGTTGTTTGTCCCGCGTTTCAGTTATATATAGGGTGTCATAAATGTCCTAAATATTCTCGAAGATGCCTCTTTGATGGCCATACATATCTTAAATCTTCTTGTGCACGCTTCATTAAGTTTCATAAATGCTTAGTTCACACCTTTTTACCCCAATGACTTGTTTCTTCTTTTTCCACCGTTTGCCCATTCTTTGGTGCGCTATAACTTTTCGGTGCACAACACATTTTTGCTGTGAATTTTTCTCTGGTGCATTGTGTTTGCTTACTATTAGTCATATTCTGCGCATGATAACTTTTACTTCTTGTTGCACTGATTTCGTTGTCTGATGCACATGACATTTCCCATTTTTTTGTCATTGATCCAACTTCCTCCTCTTTTTGTATTTTTCTTTTTTTTCTACTATTGTCTTCCTTTTTCTTCTTTTTATTTCTTTTTATCATTTTTCTTTCCTAATATTTACTATAGTACACTATATACATGAATTTCTTATTGCACTGCAATTACTGAGAGTTAGTAGGTCGATTGTCCCTATACAGTTTCATTCGACTACCATTCACCATTCCTTTCATTTATGTTCCTCCCAAGTCCTTTAGTTGCACAGATCCTCCATCTGTGACATTCTTTACTTCATATGTCCCTATCCAATGCATTTTGAACTTACCAGGATGTTGCAAAGACCTGTTGTCATAGAGAAGAACTAGATCTCCCTCCTTAAAACTCTTCTTCTTTATGTGCCTGCCATGCCATGATGTCTCTTGCTTTTTGTAGCTCTTCGTGGAATCCTGCCATAATATTTTGTTCTTCCATTTCCATTAGTTGACTTAAACTCTCTTATATTGTGCCTCTTTCTGACATATTGGTAATTGTTGCTACACATAGACTAGGTACCAAAAATTATAATGGTACCACTGCTTCCTGTCCATACACCAATATAAACGGTGTATGTCCTGTCAACTTATTGCATGTGGTCCTGTATACCCATAATACTACTGGTATCTTCAAATCCTAATCATCTATGTTAACATTGCATATCTTTGTCGAGGAATTCTCCAAAATCTTGTTGAAATATTCTACTGTCCCATTTTCCTGAGGATGATATGGTGTACTCTTCTTGTGATAGACTTTGAACTCCTCAGTCATAGACTTGACGATTTTATTAATAAAATGGGTGCCTTGGTCACTCATCAAAATTCAGGGACATCCAAATATGGTGATCACCTACTCAAATAAGAAGTGCGATGTTGTCTCTGCGTTGCAATCCTTGACTGGTGCTGCTTCTACCCATCTGGTTAAGTATTCTATCACAATAATGATATATCTATCTCTTGACCTTCTTGTTGGTGGATTAATAGGCCCAACAAAATTTATTGCCCATTTTTCAAATACCTGAAGAGTTACTTGTAGTCTTAGGGGCATCTCATCCCTCTTGTTGGGTTTTCCAACGCTTTGACAGACATCACAGTTATGGAAATATTCTTTGGCATATTTATGAATTGTTGGCCACCATAAACCTGTGTGCAATACTGTTGGCATAGGGGCAAACCCAGGGTTCAACGCTACAACAGTGCACCAAAAAAACCCTAACTACCAGCCCTTTCGGCAACACCTGCGAAGCAAATGAAGTCTCACCCAAGGTAGAGGCAGGGGTTGTTGCATGACTCAGATGTCAGCAACCTTAGCTGGGACACAGATCTGTGATTGTAACACCTTAACAAAGCACTTAGTAATTACAGTTCGTTAATATTCATCCTTAGTTCATAGTGCAGTTAAACCCTAACAACAGATCAATGCAACATTCACATAGATCCAATGGATTCAAGCACTAAGAATACCAATAGAGATCATATCTAACATTCATTCACATTATTCAACACTAAGCTATCATATCAGATTCATCTATCATATAACAAAGCACTAAGCATCGAATCATATAAACAAGAGAGCAATCATAAAGCATAAAGCATTCATAACAGAGGATATACATGGTTCACCCCCTCCTTGGGGCTACGTCCACCAACTCTTCATCTTCTTTATTAGATTCTTTCAATATTTTTACATGCACAAAGCCTCCAAATCAACTCCGTCGAGGAGAAGAGATCTGAGCACCTCACCAGATCCTCCTTCCCCGAGTAGATCTAGGCACAGAGCCGTACACAATCTTTTACATTCACTTGCACTCAACCTTGCAAGTCTCACACAGTGCGCACAAAGCCAAATCACACAGACCTAATTTTTCACTTAGCAACAATGGNCCGACATCCTCATACCCATTACATAAGTCCAAAACCCAAAAAGCACTAAAAAGGGGCCGAGATCTTGCGATCTCCACTTCGATTTGCGCTCTGCCTTCGACAGCCTGTCAAAGTCCCAAAATGCTCAAAAATGACCAAGGATCCTCAAAACTTGGTCAAGGGCCAATACTAACTAGTCACTACTTCTTACATCACCTAGACTTTTATCTATACATTACAAAATAGGCCTAAGCATGGGTAAACGCATGGGCCGACATCCTCATACCCATTACATAAGTCCAAAACCCAAAAAGCACTAAAAAGGGGCCGAGATCTTGCGATCTCCACTTCGATTTGCGCTCTGCCTTCGACAGCCTGTCAAAGTCCCAAAATGCTCAAAAATGACCAAGGATCCTCAAAACTTGGTCAAGGGCCAATAGGCCCCCAACATTCACCTGTGACTCATCCCGAGTCACTCTGATTTGGGTAGCTCTGCCTCAAAATCCTTTAGCTTGGCTCGAGTAGCTTCGACCTGTTGCTGTGCCACGACCTCCTGCTCAGCGAACTCTTGGATTATTGCTTTGTTGACAGGTCCCTCTAAGCGTTGTTCAACTGTAGTGATGACTTGCTCCAGTTCTTCTCCTCGGCCTTCGATCTTTGCGAATAGTTGGTAAGCCTCGTCCTGTATTGGTTGGAGCCTCTGAGTTACTTCCATGACTCTGCTCTGAATGGTGTGGACCTGTTGCTGGGCAGTGCGTTGTTCTTGGTATCACTTCATCCTCTCAATGGCTGACAAGGGATTCAACTGCTCCTGTGCTGTTTCTTCTTGTTGCTTCGCCTCCTGGAGCTGTGACTCCAGTGCCTTCAATTCAATATCCTCAGTGAGTTGCTCATAAGTTTGGGCAATGCGATCACTCAGTTGTTTACATTCCATGGTGAGGCCCTTAATTATTTCAACTGCGCCTCGAACAGTCCCTTCTCTTTGATCTCACACATCATGTAGAGTATTGGGCACTATTCTTAGCTCCAGATCTATGATTCTCTGTTGAAGCTGCTGGATGGTTTCTGTGAGTTGTGCTACTTTGTGTTCTACTGGTTCTTCCTCCTTCTACTCCAAGCTCGTCATAGAGTGAAGTTCTCTGTTGATTGCTTCTTTTACTCCGACCTACTCCACGAGCAACTTTTCTTTCTCTTGTTGGATCTGTGCTTTCTCTTCTTTGAACTTCACTTGAAGAGCGTCCTTCTCCTGTTGTGCAATCTTGTGTTGCTCTATAACTTCCTCCTATGCTTGTTTCAGGACTGTTGTGGCATGGTATTTCTCAGCTTGTGCTCAATAAAGGTGGGCTTCAGTCGCATCAACCAGTCTGCAGAGTTGAGCAGGCTCATCTCCCAACTCTAGTTCTTCTAAGGGTGGGGGCGCAATGGACACTATGTGGATCGAATAAAGGGCTTGTTGTACACCTCTTAGTTCTTCTTCAACTCTATCATACATGGCTTCTTGTTTTTCCTTGTTTCTTTGCAAAATATCTTCTGAGGCATCTCCTACAGCTGAAATAATTAAGTCAAAGTCATCGACCATGAGTACATTCTGCATCTTTGGTTTATTGGATTTGGACTTCTTCCGCAATGAAGGTTTCATGGGGGAAACCTTCCTTTTCTTGGATGGATCGGTGTCATCAAGGGGGTTATGTGGCAGTGTTACTTCGCCTTGCTTATTTTCTTCTTGTTATTTTTCGTCTTTTTTCACTTCTTTATCACCTCCTCCGCTAACTGACTCAGATGCGGTCTCTTTTGATGAGATGTGTACTTCCTGTACATCTTGCTTCTTTTTCTTCCTATTTCTACTTGGGGCATCATACTCTTCACGAGTAACCACCGGGTTTCCAATGAGGTTTGGATCAGACATCTCTATGGGGTTAGTAGGGATAAGGATTTTTGCAGACCAGCCTTTAATGATTTCTTCTAGGTCCTCTGTAGTGAGCTTGTAGTAGTATTGAAGTTCTTCTTTTATTTCATCGATGTGCACAAGAATGTAAATAAAATACCTATCTGCGCGGAACTTCATAAGAGGCATGAACCTGTCCAGGGTGTTCGGCGTCATATGAGGGAAGGACTCAATATCCCTCCTAAGATGCATGTAGTAGGTATGAAATACTGCATTTGACTGCCACTTATTTCCCATATCGCTCGAATACCAGAGCGTGGTGAACTTTGTAGCGAGCGGCTCGAATGGTTCGATCTCAGGGAAGGTCACACCTTCTAGCATCTCCCAAGAAGTAAATGCAATGAGGATTAGGATCCAGCTAAAGTTAAAATCATAGCCCTGATCCTGAGCTTCATGGAAATCTAGTTCGAGATGGTTAACTAGGTACTTCGCACAGTTCATCTGTAGGCCTTCCATGCATTTCCCAATGAGGTCAACGACAAACCCTATAACCAGTGTGGGTCTATTCTTTCTTAGTAGCTTTCCTGCAATTAATTGGCATGCTGACTATCTTAGGTTGAAGAGCAACTACTCAATGCAACGGGATGGATGGCGATAGCTCGATGATTACTGTGGTAAATCAAATAATCTGTGAGCTCAGATTATCACAGGTGGCAAAAGTGCTCTCGGTGCAAGGATTGACGGAATAAGTAGACAACTAGGTAACATATCTTTCCAATGGGCAAGAAGCCTTCATTAATGCAGTTCTGTCCATTACAACGCGGTCCCAACAGTCTGATGGCAAGATTTCTAGACATAAATGTTGTTTTAACTGTTCGGGTCGTCAGGCTAACAATTATAATTCCTCCAATGGTCATATTGCTTCTCCATGGCGAAGTGCCATGCTGTGCTGTACTGGTATCCTGACGAAGTTCAGATTCTGGAATCCTTCCTTCTGTGCAGTTCCTTCTAGAACTTTCTATAACTTTTCTATCTTTGCTTTCTTATTATTGAGCTTTCTAGCCTTCTTTCCGGTGATCTTTGTCTCGATATTCCTCTTTTCATTTTGATTCTAATCTTCTCTGGGCATAGTAAATTTGTACTATTGATGGTCCTTACTAGGGTTCAAGGGAAATACTTCTTCTTTGTTTGGTGTAGGTGCTCTATTCTCATGTACAGATAGGTGTCTCAAGTCCTCGTGTGTCCTTTCAACTTCAACATCCAAGTTTCTGGTCCTGAATAACTTCGACTTATTCTCCTATTATTCAATCAAATGTGTGATCCTCCTAGTCATGAAATCTTTTAATTCTTGCTTCTTATGCTCTAAGACTTCATCTTCTTTTATTTTGGATTGATCCTTTTTGATCCAAGGTTTTCCTAGTAACATAGAAAATGGGGCATTGTTCTCAATAAATTTAACAACCTCAAAATCTTCTTATGTCAAGGTTCCATGAGCACTCATAGATATCTGGGTAAGTATTCCACATAGGGTTATCAACTTTCCTCTAAATAATCCTATTCCTCCCAATGAAGGAATCATAGCAGGATTTCCTAAAATTTCCCAAGTTCTTTCTGTCATGATATTCACCTGTGTTTCCTCATCCAGAACACAATCAATGTTGAAGTCTCCTATTCTTGTTTCTATGCATTCTTTTTCCTTGAACATCTCTGGTAAGTTGATGTTTCTGTGATTATTCAGGGTTTGTTTCATTTGCAATAGTACAATTTCTTATTCTTTTTGGGATTCTTCAATGATCTGAGTTTCTTGACTTTCCTTGGGGTTTTCTTGTCTCATATTCATTCTTTCAACCTTAGCAATCATTCTAGGGAAATCCAAAACTTCATGATTCATAACTTTACAAGAAAGAAAACTGGGTCTTCTACTAGGGCATTCCTTAGCAAGATGTCCTGGTCTTCTGCAACTGTAACAAATAGTTAATCCTCTCTTTCTCTTAAATGATCCCCATCCTTTCCTGTATTGCGCACTAGGATCATGGTAGCTAACCTATAAAAAATTATTTCTAGGATCCTGCATCCATTTGTTAGTCCAAACATTATTTCTATGCATAGGAATAACATATCTTTCATTATTATTATTAGATCTAGTCATATCAAATATTCTTTCTTCTAGTTGTTCCCTAGTTTTTAGGCTAGGACAAAATTGATGAAACATACCTAGATCCATATTTTTGAAACAAAAATTTCTACTTATCTTACCCTTTCAATCAAAATTTCTCACTATTCTTACCTTTCTCAGAGCACAAATCTTCTAGATCTTACCTCTTTTCTTTAGATTGGAATTCTCTTCTTAGCATAGATCTTCACAATCTAAGTAGAGTACTTCACACCAGGGCAACAAATCTATGCACGGAGCTTTCACAGTTCTAGGTCAGATCTTTGCACATAGCTTCTTCTTCCCTAGTTCCTAGCAATCACAGTTTTAGGTCCCGACAACGGAACCATTTGTTGGCACAGGGGAAAACCCAGGGTTCAACGCTACAACAACGCACCAAAAAAACCATAACTACTGGCCTTTTCGGCAACACCTACGAAACAAATGAAGTCTCACCCGAGGTAGAGGCAGGGGTGGTTGCAAGACTCAAATGTTTGCAACCTTAGCTGGGACATAGATATGTGATTGTAACACCTTAACAGAGCACTTGGTAATTACCGTTCATTAATATTCAGCCTTAGTTCACAGTGCAGCTAAACCCTAACAACAAATCAACTCATCATTCACACAGATCTAACGGATTCAAGCACTAAGTATACCAACAAAGAACAGATCTAGCATTCGTTCACATTATTCAAAACTAAGCTATCATATCAGATTCATCTATCATCTAACACCACACTAAGCATCGAATCATATAAACAAGAGAGCAATCATAAATCACAAATAATTCATAACACATGATATACGTGGTTCACCCCCTCCCTGGGGCTATGTCCACCAACTCTTCGTCTTCTTTATTACCTTCTTTCAATCTTCTTACATGCACAAAGCCTCCAAATCAACTCCGAAGAGGACATGAGATATGCGCACCTCACCAGATCCTCCTTCCCCGAGTAGATCTAGGCACAGATCCATACACAGTTTTTTACATTCACTTTCACTTAGCCTTACAAGTCTCACATAGTGCGAACAAAGACAAATCACACAGACTTAATTTTACACTTAGAAACAATGGCTCACACTGACTAGTCACTACTTCTTACATCACCTAGACTTCTATTTATACATTAAAAAATAGGCCTAAGCATGGGTAAACCCATGGGTCGACATCCCCATACCCATTACATAATCCCAAAACCCAAAAATCCCTAAAAAGGGGCCGAGATCCCATGATCTCCACTTTGATTTGCACTCCGCCTTTGACAGCCTGTCGAAGTCCCAAAATGGTAAAAAATGACCAGGGATCCTCAAAACTTGGTCAAGGGCCAAAAAATACCTTCTATGTGATATCTTTTCCTGCATAGTATCCTCCAGCTATATCTTCATGATCTTCTGTTAAAACCATGGGCCATTCATGTTCCAATATACACCTTCTCAAGATTTTGTCTATGCCCATCTTGTATAAATGACCTGAAATGAGTTAATAGTTTGTTTCTCTAATTACCATATTTTTATTTTGCGTAGTACTAAAATCCTTTGGTGCAACTCCTGTACTTAAGAATTCAATGATATCAACGAAGTATTCATCAACTACCTGTACTGAAAATAATTGTGCATCAGGGAATTTTTCTTCCAAGTTAGTAGGTTCTTCTCCATTGGTTACCCTTGACAAGTAATCAGGTCTTGCATTCAACTTCCTCGATTTGACTATTACTTCAAAATCAAATTCTTGGAATAATAGAAACCATCTACAGATCCTCCCCCCTAGCACTGTCTTGCTGACTAGATATTTGAGGGTAGAATGATCTGTGAACATTTTAAAATGCTTGCCCAATAAATAATGTCTAAATTTCTGAAGTGCATATACCATGGTTATGCCTTCTCTTTCTATGATGTTGTAATTATGCTCAGATTTGGATAACTTCCTACTTGCAAAGACTATAGGATGATCTAATTCCCCTGCTCCTAGTTGTGCCAGAATTGCTCCAAGTGCTATTGTCGATGCATCTACATGCACATGAAATGTATTTTAGCAATCTACAAACACTAATATAGGTGTTTTCACTATATTCTCCTTTAAAGTATCTAATCCCTATTGATAATCCTCATTCCACTGAAATCTAGTGTCCTTCTTCAACATCTTTTCCATCGGTGTAGTAATCTGTGCATACCCCTTTATAAAATTTTTGTAGTGGCCTGTATGTCCCAGTGTGGCTCTTAACTAGTGCATTGACTTTGGTGGTGGTAAGTTCACAATGATAGCATCCTTAGCAGGGTCAACCAATAATCCTTGTTTTCACACTATATGACCCAACAATATCCCAAAAGGTGTGCCAAAAATGCATTTCTTGATGTTTAATAATATCTGACATTTCATGCATCTTTCCAACATTAGTATTAGGAGTTCTACATGATCTTTCAAAAGACTAAAGAGAATCCAATCATCCAGATATACTTTTAAAAACTGATGTATAAACTCCTTAAAATCAACTATGACCACCCTTGAAAAGATAGTTGGTGCATTATTCAATCCAAATGGCATGACTATATATTGGTAGGATCCCCATTCTGTAGCAAAGGTAGTATTATACCTGTCCTCTAGAGATATTTTTATCTGATGGTAATATGAGAATCCATTTGTGAATGAATATGCTTCCTATCCTCCCACATTCTCCAAGACCTCATCTATAAAATGGGTAGGGAAAGGATCATGTAGGAAAGAATCATTTAACTTCCTAAAATCGACACAAATCTTGATCCCCCCTTGCTTGTTTTCCTGGACTACCATGGGACTAGTCCATTCAGATTCCTGCACTAGTTCTATGATGCCAACTTCCAACATTCGATCAATTTCTTCTTTCACTTTCTTCTTATACACTAGATTCGGCCTGTAAGGTCTCTTTCTGATAGGTCTAGCATTTGGTTTTAGGGGTA
Organism: Picea mariana; assembly: GCA_032191745.1. Taxonomy (NCBI): domain Eukaryota; kingdom Viridiplantae; phylum Streptophyta; class Pinopsida; order Pinales; family Pinaceae; genus Picea; species Picea mariana. The sequence continues at coordinate 8,392 of JASDQU010202123.1, read as the reverse complement.
TCTTCATCTCACCTAGATCACCTGCTATGCCTTTCATCTATGTAAAGGTTGCTGGAAAAGGTCATTGTATTCACGTAGTAACTATTTTATCCTTTCTAGTGTCTGCTCATCCCAGTAGTATCCAATGCTTTCCATTTTCATATTTTCTTTTGTCCCAATGTTGAATTTCTTGACTTTGATTGGTGTAGCAAACTCCTGTAACTCCAGAGATGGACCTTCCACCTCCCTCTCTCCTTCAATCTCCGTGATATGATTTTTTCATGGATCATCTTCATCTGGTGATTCCTCTTCGACATGATAACATGAGAGTAACTCTTTGAATGTGTTTTTGTTTTGTTGTTGATATTCTATTATAATTTCGACCTTTGGTTCATAAAAAAATATCACTCCTCGTATAAGCTTCAGAGCTGAATCGATGTTGGGGTTCTCATGCTCAAATGAGAAGGTTAGAACAAAATTATGTTGTAATATTGTCCATTCTATAGTGCCTCTATGCATCTCATAGTCTATGTACCAGTTCCCTGGGATCCCTTACAATGTATGAATGAAGTGATGAGGCCATTCATCTGGTGGTGTCATCCTCCATTGTGTTCTTCATTTGTCTAGGTGCTCAATTGGTCTTCCTCTCCCATCATACTTTTTCACTATATTTATCCCCTGTTCTGCACCAAATCTAATGCACAATAGTTGTTTACACTAATACCAATCCTAAATTGTTTCTTTGTGTGCACCCCACCATCTTGCAGGTGTTTCCTTAAGTGCAATATCCAGGGCTAACAACCTCTGATTTTCCAAAACTTTCTTCTCGTAGTTTTTCAATAATTACTCTAAGTCATTCAACCCATGAAAACTGGGAGGTTCCCGTATCTCCGTACCAACCCACCTTATTGCACAGTCTATTCTTGCACACCTACTTGTAGAGACTTCATGTAGTCTCTACTTCCAATTCTCTAGACCTGTGTTTGATTATGAAGCACACGATGTAATACTTCTCCAGCTAAGTACCCCATATGTAGTTGGGTTGACATAATCCTCTTCTCACACAATGGTTCTGTATAATTTATTTATTTCTTCCAAATACAAACAGGTCGCCTCTACAAACCTTTCTCCTTATGAAGGATCCAATGGTGCAATAACTCTATATTCGCATGATTCAAAAGTCATTTTTCTTGTCTTTAAGTTGATCACATCATGGTTATCAAATTCCCAATCCAATCCAAGTAATATTGGGTAGGGTGTGTTAACACTTAGTATTTTCTTTGGGTTGTATCAAAGAAACCCGAAGGTAACTATTTCAACTAGCTTTAGATTTTATTCTGACCTATAAATCAAAGAGGGCTCTCTCAAAAAATCAAAAGGCTTTCACACTCAAGAAATATTCAAGAATAACACGTAGACGTTAGATTTTGATATAAGATAGGTTTGTTTTAGTCTTAAAGAGATGGTAAGACACACAAGAGAGAAAGTGCCATTGGGCAATGGAGTCAATATTTGAAAACAAATGGAAAAAATGACTGGTAGGTAGAACTTTCCAGAGGAACAAAGGCTAAATTAGGTGTTGAACTTTCAGTTTTGAGTTTGGTTGTGTAGGGTGGAAGAGGAAATGAAGCATATAACAGAATTAGAGCACCACGAAAGATGAATTCTGGCCTAGTTAAGAAGAGAAACAAAGTTTAAATCACTTGAGTCTAAAGCACCATTAGATGAATTCTAGACCCTTTAATTATCCAATTTAAACAGAATAAAATGAAGATGAAAGTAAGGACACAAGAAGTACATACAAAGATAAGAGTACATACTTCAAACCACCACCATTAGAATCTTTTTCATAAAAAGTTCAGGACTTTTGCATTTGTATTTCGTTTAGATTCAAAGAATATTACAATAAGGATAAAAATGACTATACTTTCTCCCAACTACCCCCTCATTTGCACCTTCAAAGTGCTCAAATATATAGATAAATATCATATTATATCCTAAGGAGGTCGAAATCCATCTTTTCCAAAAATAGAGAGTTGTTACAATAGCTTAGGAAAGAATATTTGCCAAAAAACTGCTCATATCCTATTATCTAGGGTTTGATTTTTGACCAACTAAAAATGTGCCAACTGAAGAGAAAATCATGGGATTTGATAGGAGATTATCCAAGCTTCAATATCCATATCAATTTTGTATCAACCTTGCTGAGTTGGAGGACCATCAAATCGAATTTCAAATATTTCAAAACTCTGTCAGCAAATCTGGCTTGGAAATTTTTTGGAAAATAGGTGATCCAGACAGATTTCCACACATGGAAGGACTTTACTATGTTCACCAAGTTGATCTGGAGAGTGGTAAAGATGGTGAACTTATATGTTTTGAGTTTTATTTTCTCATGCATTTTATTATGCTTTGTGAGGACAAGGTCTCATGCATTTATTTTATGCTTTTATGAGATGCTCATGCATTTAATTATGCTTTATGAGATTTTGAAAAACTCATGCACTTAATTCTTTTTGTAAAATGATTAATACTTATGAACAAATTAAGAATCACGTATTTTTCATTGAAATTGTAATTATGAAAATTGGTTTTTATGTGAGAAACCACCTCACGCCAATTTTCCATTATTCTCAATTATAGGGTGAGAGAATCAAGGACATGGATGAGGAGTCTTTGGGTGGTTTTTAGACTTTTTCCATTATGTGCTTGAAGATAGTTTGAGATCCTACATTCATGGATCTTGTTTTTCCTCTTTTGTAATTAGATCCTATTATTGTGGATCTAGGAATGAATGCTCTTTCTTAAGAGGGAGTGAGGAAAAACTATGTAATACCTTATGTGAGCCATATGTAAGGAGGAGAGTAATGGAGGTTTAATGAGTGGAGTTAGAGAGCCATAGTGCCACTACTCCTAAGCATTGAAAGACTTATTCATGTAAGGAATTATCCTTCTTGATGTATGGAGAGATATGAGTGTGAGTAGTCTTCTTGAATCCTCATTGAAAGAGAAGGCGTCTCTTATGTAATTACTTATGAGAGGATCCCAACATATTTTGAAGAAGGAATGAAAGAAGCATGTATTCCAATTGAAGCAGGTCCAAAGACGTATCCAAAGAGGGGTGAACTCCATTACCAACATTGGTTGTCTCTCTCTCTTGTATTTTCATGTGCTTTATTCCATTTGAGTTCATGTATGTTATGCATTCTTGTTTAAAAGCATGGTTAATCATGGATTCATATGCCTTTTGATCCTTATGCAAATACTTCACCAGAAAATGATTCTTGATTGAAAACTTGCGTAGAGTAAAATACTTGCCCATTTTCAAATCATGTGGTATCAGAGCTAGGATGACTTCTTTGCAGGATGGGCAAAGGAGCGAAGAAATAAAAAAGACTTCAAGAATTAGAAGAGATAAATCAAAACATTCAAGATAAAAACTCAGAGTTGATGAGACTTTTGCAGGTTGCAAAAGAAGAGAAGCAAGAGATTCAAGAGAGGTCTCAACTTCATGGAGATGTCCTCAATGAAATTATTGAAGAATTGCAGCTTGAATTGCAAACCAAGGATAATCTCTTGGCTAAGTTGCAGCATGGTGAACGAATAGAAGACAAAGAGTCTTCTACCATGGATGCACAAACTCAAACCAAGGTATATGATGTTTATTCATGTTCAATGTTTTCTCGGTATGAATATAACGTGGGCATGAAGCTCCTCATGAAGATGGGATACAGAGGAGGTGGACTTGACATTCATGGACAAGGAATCTCAGCCATTAGAGGTGGTACAAAGACCATGGTTTGTAGGTTTCAGATACAGTCAAGAAGATATTGGAGAGTGCTCAAAGTCCGCTGAAGCAAGAGCCACTTCAAAAACCATTTTTACCTCATCAGGGTCCAAGAGAGGAGACAAATCATCTAGTCCTAGTCATCACCATATCTACATCAAGGACAATTCAGAAAGGTATGAAAGTCATTCAAATCCTTTTCTTGAATGTAAGAAAAATGGTTTCTGGATTATATCTCCTAACCATGATGTAGCCAAGCATCAAACAAAGAAAATTTGGGTAAAGAATATGAACAAGTCCACTGGAAGTGAGACAAGACAAAAAGAACCCCTTTCACATCCTCGTGACAAGGAGATTTTGTTAAAGTATAAGCAAATGAACTATTGCACTCATTATGAGACAAGTGGCCATTGGATTGGGAAATGATGGAAAATTCATCCTTAGCTTCATCTAAAACATGGCAAGAGAGTCATACAAGCTCCTGCAAAGAAGAAGGAAGAAAATAAAGGAGTTAGTCCAGTGACAATAATCCCAGAAGCAGTTTTTCAAAAAGATCAACTATCCAAGGAGCATCTGTTTGAATGGATTAGTAAGAAGTGGTTATTATTTCTACAAAATTGAAATATTTTGTTATTTAACATTTTGTAGAAGAGAAAGCGCAACTGCAAATCAGATGTTTCCATGGAACTTCTCAATCGGTCTCTATGCATGGAACTAAACGATTTTATATATCGTTGCACTAGATTTTAAGTCTCCATTTTTTTTTTGGGTCCCTTAGACCCTTGCATTCAGTTATGTGACAAACAAAGATGCAAAGAAGAGCCTATGTATATCCCTCTTGTTGATTATTTAGCATAGTGTAAATGGTGGGACACATCGACTTGATGTGGAATTTCCTTCTTATACCTGGGGAGAAGATGTCCATTAGAATATTCATTCAAATTTTATAAGAAATCTTTGCACAATAGAGAGGAAACATGGGTTTTCCAAATGCAGTTAGACATTCTAAATTGGAATCCAGTCATATTTCTTGGCTCATGAACTACTTCATAACTATGAAGATGTAATTTTTCAGGACTAGTCTCCTCAACTGTATCAACGACTCGAATCTAACATTTGAGAGGAAGGGTGATTGATGTCAACACAACTTCTTGTAGCCCTTCAATTGCGTCTAGAAAATGTCCCATTGAGAAGAATTCGAGCATTATTAGTGCCTTGCCCATATTCGAAGGAGGATATGATTCTACATTGGTTGAACTTGTGGGGAAGCTATTGGATTTGGTTCCAGGCTTATTGTTCTTGGCAGTTTTCATATTTTTCCTCTGTGTATCTACTCCACTGGGAGATTCATTAACTATATGGGGGAGACAATCATTGGTGCTAAGAAGGGTGTTGGGTCTCATAAATGTCCTATTCTCATCCACCTTTCCCTTCATTATTCTTCACATTTCATCGCCCCATTAACCTTTCACGATATCATTTCCATAAATATACTTGGGTTTCACCTTATTTTTCTCCACTTTATTCATTTTAGTATTTAAAAGGAATTTGTGATTAAATGTTAGAAAATCAACATGTTTTCATATATATCTCAAATATGTGTGAGCTTTGTAATGTGTAGGAATATGAGAAGGATTAATTCAAAAGGACTTCTCAAATACTTCCTCCACCATTTCAAGATTTGAGGAGATAATTAAATCCCATTCCAAGGAGAAGATCATGGAGATTTGGTTGGAATATCTTATCCAAGATATATGAGAGATATGTGTGAGGATTTGAAGGGATTATATTTTGTAATAATGGGAAATAGGTTGAGAGAAAAATGGATCTGTAATAATGAGATGGTTATCTTATCTTCAAGGCTCTCATGTATAAAAGAGAGTGATCTCTCTTCATGAGGATTCAAGTAGACGAGGAATTAGGATTGAGTTAGATTATGTAATTAGAATTAGAGTAGTCATTAATGGTAGTCATTAGGATTCGAAAGAGAAAGGGATTCTTAGCTTTGATTCATGGTTTTGGTTTTCATGCTTTCATTATTTTGTTATGAAGATTGATTTGATTATTGAATGTAAGATTTCTTCATTGGTGAGAGCTCTCATATATTGTTATGCCATTCAACTCTTCACTTGTTGTATCTGCTCTTCCTTCACATGGTTCTCCATTTCTAGATTAATTTCCCTCACGTAATTTCCCATTCCTAGATTAATTTCATTTACGCAACTAGATTAGTTCAATTCCAAGTCGTGTGTTAGATTAATAATTATATTTCAGTCATGTGTTAGATTAATGATTCAATTTCAGTTGTAGCTTAAACATTAAATTAGATTAGTCTCGCTTTAATCTTGCATATACTTTGTGTGTGCTTCGTTAGTTTACGAACCCCGGGTTGACAAATTAGATAGTTGGGCAAGTACTACAACTCAATTAATACAACATTAGTTCGGCCCAATATAACGATTGTCGTTCCCTTGTCATGATTATTGTTCCTTTTGCTGTCCATTTGAACGGAACAATTGACGTTAATTTTGTTACGATTTATGTCCCTTTGCAGGGGTTGCAGCTCTGGAGGACAGGTATTGAAAATGGAAGGTAAGAACCTATGTAGGAGACAAGTAAAATGCTTGTGCCAACACCTACCTTTGGATGATGCATAGAGGTTATATTTTAAGACATCTTTAGAGCCCAACATTTTGGCGTAGTTGTCGGGGAAGCACGATGAATTGAGGTATTAGTTTATTTTTCATTTTAATTCATGCAAGTGTGATCTAAACGTGCCGGTAAGGGGTCATAGAAGCTCGTGACAGGAGACTCCTCATGTTCTCCCTACCAACTAGGTAAAAGTAGTTTCAATTTATGCAAAATTCAATTTATGCAAGAGTGTTTAATTTCTACAAGTGTGATCTAGACATGTTGGTAAGGGGACATAAAATCTCGGGAGAGGAGACTCCTCATGTTCTCCCTACTAAATAGGTAGAAGTAATTTCAATTTATGCAAATTTCAATTCATGTAAGAGTAGTTTTAATTTTTGCAAGTGTGATCTACATGTGTTGGTTCTAAGGGTCATAGAGCTTCTTCAGTGTAGATTCCTCACTGTCCCTACCAACTATCAGGAACATTTTAATTTCCACAACTGTGAAGAGTAATTATTTTCTGTTTCAGTAAGAGTGCTTTTATTCAAGTTTTTTTTCAGTTAGATTTCAGTTTTGGGTGCTGTAAGAATCCTTTTTTTTTTCTTCTAACATGATTTAACAATGAATTTAATCTTGGAACAACTCACTCAGATCCTAGCAAAAGTCAGGGTCTCCTCTTCTATGGAAGAAGAGATCTTGACAACAACCGGAATCTTATTCACTCCACCTGAGGCGAACGAAGAATCAACATACGAAGAACCTTGCATATTTAATGAAGAACCATTAGGCGCGCAAGAGGTAGAGGAGGACAACGAGGAGCTACAACATGATCTAAGTAAGACAAATTACACCTACGAAATCCTGATCGAATGTTGGTTTCAAGCAAGTACTAAGTTAGATTCATTTAGTTTTTCTTTTTCTTTTTTTAATTTGCAGTTTCAACAACTAATTTTGCATGCCCATATATATTCCCGACTGTCATTTGTGAAATTGAAAGATAATTTTTATTACTGTTGCGTGCATGGCTACATTGGTTGTTTGATTATATGTAACTAATCTCTCATTTCTAATTAGCGTAGTGTAGGTAGGGTTTTATTTTCAAGTTTATTTTTATTTTTTCTAGAATAAGTATGCTCTCCTCCGTGCTTCGTGTGATCATGAGGATCAGAAAGTAGAATGATTGATTGTTTGATTTCAGGAATATCAATTAATTGACGAAACAAAAAAATTGCCTAATCCATTTTTTTCGTCTACGAACTGTTTCCATTTGCTCACAATTTTTTGCAAAATATATTTTTTTTATCCTTTATTTTGAAAACATAATAAATAAAATAAAATAAAGTTCTGCATGCTTGTGTCTGCAAAGAAAAACAATAAAATAGTAAGTACATAGAAAAAAAATAAAAAAAATAAAAAAATAAAAAAAATAAAAATCTTTGTTGCATGTCCATCCTCAATCTGCAAATAAAAATAAAACATTAGGTGAACAAGATAAAAATAAATCTTTTGTCCTTACATGCTGAAACAATGACTCTGAACCAAAACCAATGACTGAAACAGTGCGTCCCGCTTGCAATTTGCGTTGCACTACCCATGTAAAACCCACAGTAACACTACCCACACTTTTGATCCATACACCTTCGCAACACAAATTTTTATTTGAAAATTTCTGCATTTTCATATCGGGCTTCATATCGCCTTGATTGCTTTGTGATCTGAGATATTTGGCAAAATTTTCTGATAAGTTTTATGACCAGACACCAAATCAGAATCTTTGTAGAAATTTTGAATGCCTACACTCATAGGGTTCGAGAAGTAGCTTTCATCCGAAAATTTGCAACAATGTGAAGTATATGTTCATTGTTACACCGCACCCTTTCAACATGAGCTTTATTAAAGAAGATTTTGCCTCGGCTGAAAACATAAAACCTGTCATTTTATAAATGAATACCTAACGAGCATCCATCTTAAGGTAAGTTTTTGATATTATTA